>JAMKQA010070464.1:0-11375 GCA_024699735.1 Posidonia australis | reverse complement strand
CTTTGCACATAGATCCATGCCAAGCTTCTAAGTATAAAAGTTATGCAGTAGAGATAACATGACTTGTTTGTGTTTTGATTGGGTTCGCTCACATCATGCTTTATTCCTTTGCACTTTGCATGTTTTCATACATGAACCCATTAACTCATCTTGATTTTAATTACATGAATAATAAGATGGCTTTGATCATGTGCATCCAATCATGTTTTCAACTCTTAACAATTACATAAATCAATCTGCATTAACTTGAATCGCCCATCTCTTTTCTGGGATAGATTCTGGATCAGATTGCAGTCTGATCCAGATTCTCTGGGGCGTACCACTCAGGCGCACCAAACCAGAGCACCACTCTGGCGCACCAAGCAGGTGCACCAGACTGGTCAGAGAGCAGAGCATTCACTTTTGCATCCCTGTTTGCGTGGCTTTCCGAAGGACTTTGAGCTTGATATTTTTGTTGATTATTCTTTGATATCCCATGATTTTGCATGCATGTTTCCAGTTTTAAACCAGACCATTTTCTAATTGTTTTCTCCTCTTGGATATTCAATCTTAGGTAGGAATATGGTAGGCTGTTTGCACCTTACTCCTACATGGAGAGTCTATGCATCAGCCCATGATCCAATGTCATGACTGAATCTTGTTTTTCTCACTTAGCATGAGATAGGTAGGATCTTGTGTGAGGCTACCAGCCCTTGAGCACAAGACTCACAAATCATTGCATTAGCACACTTACCGAGTTTTATAAATAGTTTTACGCTACACACTTTTCCAGAATGCATTCTCTTGTGAACTGGCATTACATAGTTTTCTGTTTTCACTCAGCACATCTTTCTAGCCCACCTAGGCGCACATAAGTGGCACACCAAACTGGAGCACCAGTCTGGCGCACCAAACAGGCACACTGGCCTGTTTTCAGTAGCACACAGTAGGTTTTTATATGGTTCTTCAGCATGCTTTCACGACTCGATTTGGCCTCTGAGTTTCTTCCTTGGTTTACTCCCTTGGCACTAGGGAGGCACGTCTCTGCTTTTAACCATTTCCATGCATTTTAGATTGCATTTGGCATATAGCAAGGCAAAGATGAAAAATCACTCGTTTTTAGATCTTTGATCTTTTTATGCAAATACCCATACATCAATACTTGTCCCGCGATACGAGTGATACTTCTGAGCATTAGCATACACCCCTATACATCATGCACCCATATTTTAGGCACCACACATGGCATGGCATATCGCCCTCGGGCGTATATAAAAGGCTGAAAAGTCGACATTTCATAAGCAAATGAGAAACCAATAGAAGACCGATTTATCGGACGTATGAGGGTGCCTAATACCTTCCTCGTGCGTAACAGGGATCCTTACCCATTTTTCTGATTCATGACCTGCTTTTCCATTGCATAATTTGCATGTTTTATATGATTTTCCTCGTCTTCCATTTAATAGATTAGGTGGCGACTCCTGCATTTGCATTTTTTATTTTTACCGTGACTTTACCGACTTTCGCATATTTCACCATTCTCACCGGCATGGTTACACCTGGGGAACCTGCCCCTTGGGTTTTCCTTTGATCGGAAGGGGAAACGACGGTCCTACGACCCCGATCAGAATAGGATACACCGAAGGCGAGGACGACATCATCCAGAAAGCTCTCTCGGAAAGAGGAGAGAGAGAGTTTTCCCCATCCGAGTAAGGAACAAACGAAATATCAGAGAGATCTGAAAGAGAAGACTCACTACTACTCTTTTCCTCCGAATCAATATCGCAAACAGGATTACAAGAGGATACATAGTAAATAGTAGGCATCACAGTATATTCATTTCTCTTGCTAATCTTAAAAGCATGATCTGAATAATGGAATACTGATAGACAAGGTCCTATCAAAGTAGCATCAATATTCATTCCATAAGCAAGATCACATCTAGTAAGAAAGAACAACCTACTTAAAGACATGATAACTAGAAGAAAAAGATTATCAATGATCCTATCCAGTCGTTTCCCAAGTAGCAACCCAGGGAACGGCTCAAGATTAGATGCTTATTAGAATAGCAAAAATTGCCCTAAATCTGACTATTCTAGCCTAAAGCCCCTCGATCGCTCATCAGAGCCAATAAAAGGGGTTTCATGGAAAACAACGAGGGGGGAAGAGAGGAACTTCCCAGAAACGCATACCTGAGCGCAAGTGGTTGAGAAAGGAGGAGGAGTTTTGCTTGACCTGCGGAGAGATGGGCGAAGATCAGCATCATCGGGGACTTCTTCTTCGACAAGGCGGCTCTTGAAAGCCAACCAGTCGAATAACGTCACTTGATGTAGTAGATCGCTGGAGCGGTGGTGGTCGGAGTACCTCCGAAACTTGGGTTTCTTAGCTTTTGAGTTTCTCATCTTTTTTTTTGTCCAGGGCTAGGAAACAGTAACATTCAGTGCCGGAGTTCTTGATTTGATTTGATTGTCTAAACAAGCCATGGACCTTGCATTCTTTCTCATTTTTACTCAAATTCTAAATTTGAAAATAATAGGGGAAATATTCAGAGAACATTCCATTCCTGTAGCAACTTAACAGACAGCCCATAATGCAGTTTGGCTCCGCCTCCCATAATGCAGTGGTTGGCAATGGTAAAGATTTAAGTATATCCCATGTAGGCTCTGCTCCACTTCACAAATCTCATGTTCCTGTTCTTCTTTAAAATGTTCTTCATTTCCTGCTATTAAAAAAATTTTACTCTGTGTCTCAGTTTTGCAAAGATCATGATAAATTTTTTTCGTTTTAACAAAGTTCTACACCTATTGGATTCAAACACGTAACCTCCCAATTTGAATAATAGTCATGTATCGGGATCATGATAGTTCATTTCTATTTACACCTTCACTTTTTCATGCTCAGCACAACAAAACGGGGATAATGATTCTTTAGGGACCAATCAAAGATAGTCTGTATCAACTTCAAGATTCATCCAAAACTCTTATCTCCATTTGGCATCAACGTCTCGAACATCCAAGTTCTATTGTTACTAGTAGTATTATTTCTAAATTTTCTTTACCTGTGATGAATTAATTTCTACTGTTTTGTAGTTCTTGCATGTCAACTCGATAGGATTCGTAGAATTCCAGTTCTTTCCGGTAATAATATTTTTCAACCTCCATTGGACATGATTTATTTAGATGTTTGGGGTCCTACTCTTCATTCGGTTTGTGGTGTAAAATATTATATTCATTTTGTTGATGGTTTTAGTCATGGATTTTTCTACTAAAATGTAAATCTGAAGTTCCATCATTGTTTCTACATTTTAAAAATCAAGTCAGAAATATTCTTTGGCTGTAAATCAAATGCTTTCATACGGACGGAGGAATTGCTTTATTCTTTATTTTCTATATTAGGAATCACTCATCTAATCTCTTACCCATACACACATGAGTAGAATGGATCCTCTAAGAAAAAACATAGACATGTTATTGAAACAAGTTTAACATTTCTTGCCACTGCCTCTATTCCTAAAATCTATTGGTTTGATGCTTTCAAATCTGCCACTTTTTGATAAATCAATTATCGTTAAAAGTCATTGGCTTTTTATCACTATGGGAAAAATTATTGATTCTACTCCTTATGATTTTCTTAAAGTTTTTCATTGTGCTTGTTATCCGCATCTTAGACCATACAATCAAAATAAATTACAATTTCATTGTACTAAATGTGTCTTTCCTTAATATAGTAGCAAGCATCGAGGTTACAAGTGTTTACACCTTAAGTCCAATACGATTTACTTGCAGGAAATGTGGCATTCGATGAGAATGATTTTCTTTTTGCTAAGAAAAATAATTCACCATGTGCTCCTCCGTCCAATTCTCCACAATCCAATATACTTGATCCCATTCCTGTTCATTTTTCAAGTCCTCTAAGTAACTCTATCACCTCATCTTCTCTTATTATTATTTTTTTGAAATCGATAATCTATTTTTTTAATATTCCAAAAGCAAATCACATATAAAAGTCCAAGTATTGTGAGAATATTACAGTAACGCAGCTCCACTTGTAAGGAGCACGGAGCCAAAGTATTGAGGCTTAAAAATATTACAGACCCAAAAGAGAGTATCAGAGTAAATAAGGTTAAACAGCGGTCAATAAGAATTTAGCCAATCAAAAGAGATTATCGTCCACAAGAGCAGGAGTAGACACATTTTCATCCACAGCATGCTGCTCAGAGTTTGCAGCTATAGAATCAATATCCATGCCTCAAGTGTGCTGAAAGGAAGTGAAGGAATGTAGAATCTCATTTTTTTCAAAACCTGCACCCAAACACTCAACCCAGCAAATAGTCAAAGATATAATATCATTAACAGTCATACATTTACTTTTTAGAATGCCTCTGAAAATTCTGTTGTTCCTTTCCTTTCAAATAGACCAAAAGAAAATTTACACAAAGGTAAGAGAGCCAGGCAAATCAAATTTTAACACAGGTGGCATATTAAATAAGTCTGCTATAGATAGTATAGCAGGGTACAAAGGAGAAATTGCAAAAACATTCCATATGAAGTAAGTAAATGGACAAAATAGAAAGAGATGCATTACAGATTCAGTATAGTTATTACAGAAAATACATAAGGTGGGACCATTCCATCCCCTTTTGCATAAGTTTTCTTTGGTCAAAATTTTATTACAACCAACCAACCACGAAAATAGTTTAACTTTGAGTGAAACCCAACACTTCCAGATTTCCTCAAAGAATTTAAATCTGAGTCCACCATCATTTAACATAACATAGCACGATCTAACAGTGAAGATCTTATTAGTAGGTTTCCAAATAATCTTATCATCCTCTGTATGTAATCCTACATTAGGAATTATCCCCAATAATAGTTCCAGTTGAGAATGCAGGAGCTCAGAGTCAGTGAAAGATAATGGTTCAACCAGAAGGTTGTTTGGATTTGTATGGCTGATTCTTACAACCTTTTCAACAGAAGCTTGTTTAAATTTTGCTCTCCTGTAGATATCAAGTAAGATGTCTTTGAGTTTTCCTCCATTCCACCATCTATTTTCCCAAAAGATGGTATTTTCCCCATTGTTTACATGAAACAAGGTAAAATCATTTATGATATCAAAGCTTTTTTTAATTTCATACCAAAGGAGTAAAGATCTAGTGTTGGAAGTGTTAAGTATGGCACCTAAATCTCTCCTTGTTAAATATTTTGCTTTGATAATATCTTCTCTGATTGTTCCAACTACAACTTATCCCAATATTGTCTCTCCTAATCTTGCGATCTATCTTGCAGTACCTCCCTCGTCTTCCTCTCTTCCATGTGTTCATCCAATGTCAACTATAGCAAAGATGGGTATACAAAAATCTAACCCCACATATGCATCATTAGTTTCTCTCCTTGCAGAAACAAAGCCAATGTGATGTACTTTAGCTTGCAAAGATCCATGATGGTAGGTTGCAATGGTGAATGAGTACATGGCATTGCTTTACAACACATGGACTGTAATCCCACCTCCAGGCTCCAACAGGAAAAAATGTTGTTGGAAACAAATGGATCTTTTGTACCAAGAAGAAATCTGAAGGTACAATGGATGACTTCAAGACACGTTTGGTGGCAAAAGACTTCAACCAACAACATGAAATAAATTTTGAACAAACATTTAGTACAGTGATAAGCCAATCACCATTCAACTTGTCCTTAGTATTACAATCACAAACAATTGACCAATAAAGTTCACGGACCATAAAGAAGAAAATATATATATATCTATTAATTTCAAAAACAAAACAATTGACCAATAAAGTAGTTAGATGTTTTTAATGTCTTTCTCCATGGAGTCCTTCAAGAATAAGTTTGCATAAAGCAACTGATTGGATTTGCATACCCACATTTTCCACTCGTCTACACAAATCTCTATATGGTCTGAAGTTGGTTTCTCGTGCATGGTTCAACAAACTTTGACATTGGCTTCTTCAATGTAACTTTATGGACTTTCATGCTGATGTCTCCCTTTTCATTTGACGTACCTCTTCACATGTTCTATTTTTCTTAATTTATGCTGATGATACAATCATTACAGGATCTTCCTCTAAGGAAATTACTAAAGTGATTTAAGCCTTATCATTATCTTTACATTAAAGGACCTTGGAACTCTTCATTTTTAGCTTGGGATAGAAGCTTGACTACTGTTGACTTTTTTTTATCACAACACAAATACGTCCAGAGACTCTTCGATCATATCAAAATGAAGGAAGCCAAACCAATGCTCTCCCCATTGTCCTCAACTGTGAGAGTAACATCCTCGAGGAAGCATTCTTGGACCCTATGATGTATAGAAGTATGATTGACTCTAGACCTGTCAAATGAATCATGTCGTATACCTATCGTGTCATGTATAAATGTGTATACCATACATATATGTTAAATCCAAACACGATCCATTTAATTATCATATACTTAATACTAAACCCAAACACGAATTGTCTATTAACGTGTATGCACAACAAGACCCGTTAAGTATACGTTTAAGTGAATCAAATCGTTTTGATACGGTAACGATTCGATTGACACGAGTACATGTTTATTACACGGTTACACGTTTATTACAAGATTACATGTTTACTATACGTTTAACATTTATACATTTTATACACGTAGAAAAATCAAAGACAAATCAATAAATCATGAAACCAATCATGAAACCAATAATTCAACAATATTTTACAAGTTCCATTGTTCCATATGTTAATATTATAAATCTACAACGTATCATAAATACCCACTGTTTAAAATAATAAAAGTTATAATCTATATACATAATTAAGTAACGTGTACTTATCAGATTTTTTATCTTAAACACGAAAATGATCCGTTTAATAATCGTATCTATCGTGTTCGTGTTGTGTCAGAAATTAACAGGTCTAATTGACTCTCTTCAATATCCAACCATCGCTAAACGTATCCTTTGTTGTTAATAAGGTTTGTCAATTCATGCAAGCTTCCATCTTACTTCATTGGATGGCTTGCATTACATGAAAGCCACCATTCCGCATGAACTTTTACTCAAAAGTTGCCCGTCATTTACTTTGCAAGCCTAGTCAAATGTGGATTGGGTAGGTTGCTCAGATGATTGCCGTTCTCAAGGTGCATTTTGCATTTATTTTGGTCCAAATCTGATTTCATGAAGCTCTTGGAAACAAAATCCTGTCTCCTCTACCAATTCTGAGTATCATAGTTTGGTTTGCGGTACAGCTAAATTAATTTGGATCCAACAATTATTATGAGAATTTTATTATGAGAATTACATGCGCCATTGCAGTCATCTCTTATACTTTGGTGTGATAACTTGAATGTCACCTTTCTTACTGCAAATCCAGTCTTCCATGCACGGAAATTGATTTTTATTTTCTTAGGGAAAAAGTTGCTAAAAAGCAACTCATAATTCGACACATCCCCGCATCAAATCACATAGCTAATGCTCTTACAAAACCATTGTCACATGCTCAAATTCATCTTCCTCGGAAACAAGCTCACTGGTCTTCCCAGCCAACTTCACTTGAGAGGGGCTATTGGAGAAATTCGAATATCTCTGGATAATATCTTACCTGGTCAAAAGAAGTAGGACATTATCATGGAGATCATGGATAATATCTTGCATATTTTTTAATATCAAAATATTATCTTTTGTTGTACTTCAATTTAAACATTCAAATGTCTTGTAAGATATTTATGAGTTGTAACAAATATCTCAATATATAATATATGTGTGCTACCATTGTTAGAAGGCAAGCACAAGACTACCAAAATCTTCTTCTATCAAAATGCTTTTGGCGTTCAACCATAGAAAGGAATCAGATACGAAAATCTCTCATGGTGATTGCAAAAATTTATCCAGAGCTGACGTGTCCAAAGCTGCAAACTCTTTAACAGCAGCAAGCACAGAGTGTCCAAGCTTCTTTGCGTCCTCATTGCTTGGTGCCTGCAGCAAATTTCAACACAGTTGTCTTAGGATGGCATGACATAATTGTACTATAACGATCATTGGGCATTATGTCAGTACTTACCTCAACGTTGAGGGGAAGAACAGGATCATGAAGAGAAAGCCGTAAAAGAAACCATCCACCATAGCCTGATACTCTAACCTGTTAACAGAAGCTACCTTATTTAAGCCGAAAATTTGTGCAGAAAGTATGTGTTTTTGTAATTTTTATCCCAACTCCAAGCGGCTATTTTTTTCTTTTCATTTTTCTGTTCACTATTCGGCTGTGGTGAAAGGTCTTATTGGACAATTCAATAACCTCGGACTGAAGATCTAGGAAGTAATGGATAAAGAAACGTTGAATATGCACCTCTTTCCACATCCATACAAATAGAACAGTCCATCAAAGAGGGGCCTCCCCTATACTCTATAATTATGGATCATAGAGATTCACACACTTGAAACGTGAAACTACATTTTTATTCTTACCAATTGGGTCTAATTAGGCCAAAAATTGGGATACATTATGGGAAATGAAACTTCCACAAAAGAGAAGCAAATGAAATGCTTTCATAAAAATTCTCGTAGAATCACAAATGAAGTTTTTTCTCTTTTTTTTTGTAAATCGATAGATTTTTTCTTCCTGTGATTCATGCGATTCGAACATGAAGGAGAGGTATGAGTTCCACTCTCCCTAACCAACTGCACCATGACAGTTGGTTCAAATGAAGTTTTCCTTATGTATATATCATAGATTTAAATGTCGATTTTGTATCAAGACTTCGGTCTGACAAAAATAGAAAATATATCAGATATCGATAGAAATATCAATGGAAACAAAAAACATTTACGAAAATCTATGAAAATTGACAAAAAACTCTAAATTTTGATTTGAAACTCTGAGATAAGCTAAAGTAAACAATAATTTACATCTAAGACTACTTAAATCTACTTTCTAAATATATATCATATTAAATACGCTATATACACTTAATATAAATATCTTGTAACACAAATAGTATTTAAAAAGACTTAATAAATGTATAAATCATTCCTCAAAATGCTTAGTATTTGTATAAAATGAAGAGTTTGCACAATATTTAATATGGAGAGGAATGTAGAGATGAGAGGATACTCAAGTGTTAAAGATGTGAAGTCTCATTAACAACCATCCCAGATATTGCATGATCAACAGTCTAAAGGGAGCAAGCACGCCTCCCTACATAGGAGGTGGGGGCAGCACCCTCGTCCGAAATGATATTAGATTATATGGGTACGTGGATTTATATCCTATTCCCAACAATAAGTCAAGAAGAACAAGCCATGACAAGTCAACAACAATGGAGGAGGACCAAAGTAAGGATCCAAGTGAACTGAGAAAGTGAAAAGAGATTGTTTCTTGGAATAAAAGCCCAGTCACCCAAATCAAGCTTATAGCCCATGTTGGGTTGACTTGGCAAGACTCAGTGTAAAAGACACGAGACGTCGATCAACACGAGTGAACTCGATCATCACAATTGATCAAAATCTGGTATATCCAGATATACTACCACATAATGTTTCCCCAATATAAGAAATCGACACTTGTCGGCAATATTTTTAAACCCAATCTCCGAAAAAGTCCCAATTATTTCAAACTTTCAAATTTTTGGAATGGAATATTTACAAAATCTCTATGAATAGGATCAAAACTTTTTCCATGATATTTCCATAAGATTCCTCTTTCTTAAGCAAACTCCTGATTAGGTGATAGTGAATTACTAATTAACCAGGCCTACACTCCCCCTGCTACATCAACATATAGACACAGTATAATAACAGCTAGAACTTGTTGGGGATGAAGACATTATGGTAATCAGCATGCATCAATCTAATAAAATATGAAATAGATGAACAACACAACTCAAAGTCCAAGCAGGCCTTCATGTGGTTAACGTCTACATTAAGCTTTGCTAAATGCAACTTACCCCTTCATAGTTGACTGGTGCTTTCTGTAATTTAGGATCAGAAGCTGTCAAGCTTTCCAAGTGTTTCAAGACGTCATTTCCATATTCTTGAAATGACCTGGAGTACATATGAGAGTGATCAAAATTTAATGAGTGTTTCGATTGGAAGATGCTGTCACAAGCAGTGGCAAGGAAAATGGTATACTACAAAGGAAAGAAAATGCTTAGAGAGAGGATATTGAACACTACCAGGGAAATGGTATGCAAATTCCTCTTCTAAAATAAAGTAGCATCAATGTTGGTGCCTAGTAGACAAACTACCAGGCAAAATTTCCAAGAAAGTCCAACGACAATAGTTAATATAAACCTCCTGCTTGGAGAGGTAGTAGAGAATAAGAAAAGAATTAATAGAGCAAATTTGCATATACCTTCCTCCAAGATGTGCATGATTTTGATCTATCTTCAACCTCAATTCCACCGCAATGGCGGGTTCTTCCAGACCTTCAACCAAATCAGTTAAGATTTTGCTGCCAGAACCATATCCTGAAGTTCTGGCTGAAGCAAGCTTGTTCAAAAGCTTGACCTGCAAAGTTATTTATTGAGAAAAAAGTGGAAAATGATAAAGACAACAATACATTTGATGTGGATGTATGCCAACTTCCTTATCTAGCAGTGGGAAAATCATTTCCAAAATTCCTAGTTTTCCCTAGGTTAATTGAGGCAGAACATGGACCACTAACAGAGATTTTTTTTTTCCCATAAGGAAACTAATGGAGTTGATGAGGCCTCTTGTGGAAACAAGAAAATCCTCAGTTAGGATGTTTTTTTAGTTAAGAAGCTTAGCCTCTAAGCTAGCTTGAATACATATTGAAGCATGTATATCAACCACAGTACTTTGATAAGGATCCTCGTATTTTTATAGATATAATATCTTTTCATTTATAATAGAGGCTTACAACTGATCTAACATAGTGGGATTAGCGTGTCTTCTTCTTGCAAAAAGATTGATAAAAAAACATTTATCACAAAGATGTCAAAGCATTTCTAACATGAAGGACTAAATAAAAATATATGTGATCCCATTTCTTACACAAACTACAATAATATGGCAAAAGAAGGAAAATCATGTATTGGCCATTGATTTACCTATTAAGCATTTCTAACATGAAGGACTAAATAAAAATATATGTGATCCCATTTCTTACACAAACTACAATAATATGGCAAAAGAAGGAAAATCATGTATTGGCCATTGATTTACCTATTAAGCATTTCTAACATGAAGGACTAAATAAAAATATATGTGATCCCATTTCTTACACAAACTACAATAATATGGCAAAAGAAGGAAAATCATGTATTGGCCATTGATTTACCTATTAAGCATTTCTAACATGAAGGACTAAATAAAAATATATGTGATCCCATTTCTTACACAAACTACAATAATATGGCAAAAGAAGGAAAATCATGTATTGG
>JAMKQA010070463.1:0-12360 GCA_024699735.1 Posidonia australis | reverse complement strand
CACCAAAAATATTGCATAAAACATATGGTGTAGACCCTCGAGTCTACTCCAAAACCCAACAAACAAAACTAAAATCCATTCACCATGCATCAAGATATAAAATCACAAAGGCAAAAGGGTCAAAAGGACCCAAAACACAGCATTCGCCATAAATGCAAGTAAATGCTCCATAAATACATAATAAATCACAATAAATTCTACGAAGGGAAATTTACCTAGATTTCATGCAATCCTAGCATTTTCTACCAATTTCATGCTCTCTATTACTCGAAGTGGGGATGCGCACCTAATAAACGCCTCCGGTAATCTCCGACCGACTTCGGCGAACTCCGATGCAACCACGGCCACGGGGCACACCACGCGAGTTTCGCCCACCACCACGAGCAACCACAGCCCTCCGCTTCGCTCCCTTCTCCTCTTCCTCTCTCTCGGTGTGTGCGCGATGCAGCGGAAAACAGAGGAGGTAGGGGAGACGAGTGGAAAGGAAGAAGGGGAAGGAGAAGGAAGGATAAGGAGAAGTGGGGAGGAAGGGAAAGAAGGTGGAGGTGGAGAAGAAGAAGTGTGTCGCCAAGGAGGAGGAGAAAGGAAGAAGAAGGAAGGAGGAGACGACGATGGGTGGTGAGGAGAAATGCGGTGTGGCTTATAAAGCTTGCGCCCGTAGTAGCTGAAAACGTGCCTACATGTGCGTCTCAGCCACCGACACACTGCACAAGCAGCCAACCGCTAGCCACCACCAACGAGGGCAACTGCAAGCCTCAACCACCAGCCCACACATGCGGGCCCCACGGGGACCCCACACCCATGCCCCACACACACAGTGCCACAATGCACAGTGCCAACCACGCACAGGGACACACAAATAGAAGCCAGCCCACGAGGCCCAAGCCTAAAAGCACAGAACTGCATAACGGCCTCGGAATAGTAACACCCGTTCAGGAATAAAATTCATAAAATGTAAATAATTACAAAATGAATTTTACGGGTGTTACAATAACCCTTCTCACAGATGCCTTCTTATTTTTTGCTATTTTGTACAGATAAGGAAATTTGTATTTCAAAGGGTAACCATTAATCCACTTATTCTCCAAAAAAATGGTATCCTCACCATTTCCTACTTCAAAAGATGTAAAACAGTTAAGAACACCAAAACAGGACTTAAGTTGCTGCCAAATTTGGGAACATTTTTTGTCTGATAAATTAAGCCAGGCCCCTAATCCAAATCTAAAGTAGTATCTGGCCTTTAATAAGCTAGGCCATTTTAAATTTGGGGCACAGGACCAGAGCTGCCAAAGTAATTTGCATTTAAGGGCCACATTAAAATTATGTAGATTTATGATGCCCCATCCCCTATGTTCTTTGGACCTACATAATTCAGCCCATTTCACTAAGTGATATCCCTTACTGTTTGAAGATACAACTTGCCAAAGAAATCTACTTCTAAACCGATTAATTTCCTTTTCCACCCTTTTGGGCAGATGTAAAATTGAAAGATAGTATGTAGGTATCGCAGACAAAATAGAATTAACTAGAGTTAATCTGCCACCTAAAGAAAGGTATTTAGCTTTCCATGTTGAGAGCTTGTTTGAAATCTTCTCAATGACAGGTGTCCAGTCCTTGTATGTGGCCTTCCTATGATGCAATGGAAGTCCTAGGTAACTTATTGGTAAAGTACCAGGTTGACAACCAAGAACGTTACACCCCTGTTCCAATGTATTTCTGGGGATACCCACACCAGTCAGGGAAGACTTATTAAAGTTTATCTTAAGTCCATAGTAGGTTTGAAAGTAGCATAGGATTCTCTTAATATTTATCAGATTGTTAATTTCTGAGGATAGAAAAAGGATAGTATCATCAACATACTGAATATTAATTATATTTGGACCCTCATTAGGAAATTGGATCCTTGAGATAAGATTATTGTTTGCAGCCAAAGACAACATCCTATTTAAGATATGGGGGACTACAAGAAAGAGGAGTGGAAACAGAGGGTCTCCTTGCCTTAGCCCATTAGTTGCCCCAAAAAATCCTGATGGAGATTCATTGATTAAGATGGAGAATCTAGCAGTTGAGATACACATATACATCCAGGATATCTATTTGTCTCCACATCCAAGTCCTTTAAGAGAGCCCAATAAGAATTCTCAATTCACATTATCAAAGGCTTTCTCCAAGTCTAATTTGAGGATAAAACCAAAGACATTTACAGTCTTCATGTAGTTTAAAGCCTCTTGAGCAACTAAAAAACAATCACCAATAGACCTCCCAAATAGGAAAGCACACTGAGAGTCATCAATGGTACCATTTAGGGGAGCAGTAAACCTAGAAGCTAAGCATTTACTAATAATCTTGTATATACTATTTAATAAACTAATAGGCCTATAGTCTTTGACACACTCAAACCCTTCTTTTTTAGGAATTAAAGCAATAAACGTTTGATTTATTGGTCTAAGAAAGTCTGTGTCAAGCACTAGATGCAGTTTATTAAAGATTACCATTAACTCAGGATGAATTAAATCCCAAAATTCTTGAAAGAATAATAATGGAAAGCCATCTAGTCCAGGAGACTTGTCAGCAGTTAAATCAAAGGTGCTTTTTTTAATTTCTGTTATGGTGAAAGCCTCCTCAAGTAATTCTGGGTTGAGGATTTTCCTAGGAAGTAGATCATCCCATTTGAGAGTTACCCCTAACCTAGACCCCTTATTGAATTGTTTAATAAAATGATTCTCAAACTCATGGCCAATCAGAGAGGGGGAAGTAAAGAGAGTACCATTGACATTAAGAGATGAGATTGTATTTATTCTTTTACGATTTTTAAAAATTCCATGGAAAAATGCAGTATTCAGATCCCCCTCCTTTAACCATTGAACCCTAGATTTCTGTTTCCAATATGTCTATTGTTTTAACAGAAGATTGATATGCTCCATTCTCAGTTTTTTTCTTGATATTTAAAGTTGCATTATGAAGCAGTTGTGATTCAACCATAAGGTCTATCTGCATAATACGAGCTTCTATAGATTCTAACCTCTTTTTCCTTTCCTCCCTTTTGAGGATGACCCAACTCCTGATTTGTTTCTTTAAATTCTTAAGTTTGCCAGCAATATTAACAAGGGGTGAATCTGAATTGTATCTATTCTCTGACTTTTTCCAGCAGTTGGAAATGAAGTTATGACAGCCCTCCAAACCTAGCCAGGACCTGTAAAATTTAAAAGGAATTGGCCCCACAAGATTGGAATATGATTTGAAACCTCCCTAGCTTTACTCACATACAAAGTGTCAGAAAAATAGTTGGCCCACCTAGGGGAGATAAGAAATCTGTCCAGCTTGACCATTATAGGGGGGATTGGAAGTTGCACCAGGTATATTGACAGTTATTTGGTGAAAGGTCCCTTAATGAATTGTAATTTATAAAATCATTGAATTTTGTCATAATAGGAGATACCCTAGCATTAGAAGAATGTTCAAAGGAGTATCTGATGGTATTGAAGTCTCCTCCAATCACCCAATTTTCATTCACTATTTTACTCAAATTGTCTAGTTCTATAAGGAAGTCATGTTTAGAACTAGAATCGCAAGGTCCATAGACCCTAGTTAACCACCAATCCAATCCATCAATTATATTTTCAATATTAATTGAAAGGCTATAAGTGGCAAGAGAAGTAGCTATAATCTTAAATAAAGTGTCATTCCAGCAAATTAGAATGCCTCCAGAGGTCCTACGGGAGGAAAGGTGAGACCAACTACTAATTCTTCCTCCTCCCAGAGTCCTCAACAAGGATGGGGTATATTCTTCTTTTTTTGTTTCAGTAATGATAATTATTTCACATTTATTCATTCTAATAAAGTTCCTTACCGCCCTTTTTTTCCTACTACTACCTAATCCTCTAATATTCCAGATTGCAATAATATGGAGATACTTGTAACAAACTGAGAGCAGCAATGTGCTCCTCAAAATTTTGAAAATTATTTAAGACAATAGGATTTAAACATTGGTCAACCCTTACCAGGTTAAGAAAACCTTTGGCTTCATCCAAACTATTTAAATCAATGCCGATTTTATTGCAAAAACTTCTGAATTGGTCATATGAATCCCACTTTAGAACCTCATTGACTATATTATTACAAGATAAATCATCTATATTAGAGTGCATAGATGTAGAACCAAAAGCAAGGCCAGGATTATAATTTAAATCAGTAGAATTTTCATGAATAGGGATGAAGGTACCTAGAGCATGTACTAGAGTATCTGGTTGAGAGGCCAACCTCTCCCCGGTTCCAGAGCCCAAATTCTCTTGCTCAAGACAATCAAAAACCGCCAAAACCTTCTTGAATTTTACCAAGAAAATATTCTTGGCCCTAATTTCATCCTCCACGAACCTAGAGGCTTCTACTAACCCCCCATCTTCAAATGCAGGAGCTGGTACAGGAGTGACCCCTAAAGAAGAGGAAGTGGTAGGAGTTGGGAGGAGACCCTCAAATGTGGGGGCAGAAGAGGGTTGAAAGGAATAGGAAGGTCTAGTGGAAGTCTTGGTCCAAACATTGTTGCCATGTTGGTGACCTTTACTATTTTTTCCACCCCTCCATCCTTTATTGTTTTTGAAGGGTTTGCATGTAGGAGGTAACCTCCTATGGGCAACAGAAGAAGGGAAGTCATTCTTTTTGGGCTAGGGAGGGAGAGAGGCAGAGGCTGTGGAAGAGGAGGAACATAAATCCCAGTGGTTTCTGTATTTTATAGGATATACAAGTCATCTGAAAGTAAAAAACCTAGTGTCAGGGAGTTCCTTACCAGGATGCAAACGAACCCTAATCTTAGCAAATCCAAGAAACTTAAAGCGATCAAGGGAAATGTCCACTTCAAGTAAAGTAGCAAATTCAAAAACCATATGAGAAAAGAGGTCGATGTTCCATAGGTGATGGCGTATACCCTCTAATCTAATCCAAACACCCTATTCTTTCAACGTGAAAACAACATTGGAGTTAACAGATCACAACACATAGGATGCTGGCAGAGATTGAAGGGGGGATCCATATAGGTTAAGGGCTTCATTCCTAGAAGCAATGGATGAAAATTTAATCAAGAATTTTCTAGGGGAAAAGTCTAGCACATCCACAAAGACAGATGTAGGCCAATTTGTGCAGAGGTGTTCCTCCAAGGTGGACTTCGACAGATGGGGGGTGTGCAGTAACTATCACACAGCATGAGAAACCATGCAGTTGGTCATAGACTGAGTCAGACAATGGAAGGAGATTAGGAGAATGAGGGCTGAGTCCAGTCATCCTCTCAAGAGCAGGGGCGAGTTTCAAGTCCTGCAAGAAATTATAGATGGCTACTGAGTGTGAAGGCGAGAAACACTTATAGCAAACTCCTTTATATCTACAGAAATTACTCTTATGTCCTCAAAGATCACAAGAAAAAACATCTCCCGTGTTTTTTACAAAAGCTTACCAGTGGCAAGGCTTTCCTTCGCCGAGTGACCACCTCCCAATCTTCGGAAGAGTCCTCGGGAGCAGAAAGGAAAGACATAGAAGAGGACAATGGCTGGTATTCCGCTGGTAAACAGAGAGAGGCTACGCTCTTTAGGGAAGTTTTGCAAGGAGAGGCCAAAGAAGAAAAGCGAGAACCAGGAATAGAGATGAAAATTAAAACACCACTTCAAGAAGAAAGAGGAGAAAGGTTTCGTGCATCAAACTCCATCTCAGAAGAAGTCATAATGTGAGAAGTGCGGGAGATACACGAAGGAGATACGGGAACAGCGTTGTCAGAAGTCGTGCCAGAAATTAATTCACCAGAGGAAGAGAAGAGCAAGTCACTTTTATTTGAAAAGGTGATTACCTCTTCCTGATTAGCGAAATCAGGAGGGATATTAAAATTATTCTCGTAATCCTGCCATTTAGCATTAATTATCCAATCGGAGCAGAAACTCGAATTAAACAAGCGTGATTTAGGGGGACTGTAAGTGGAGTAATTCCACACAAAAAACGAAGCGTCAACAAGTGGCGCCGTAGAGAAATTATGACCTCGGGAAGCACCCCTAGGAGGTGCATCGTCTTCGACAAACCAGCTTTCCCCGATCGGCCAGGGAAGAGGCTTGAAGGAATTAGGGCACAAAATTGGATCGATCGGTGATGATATTCAATCTACCAAAAAATCTTCCCTATTCAGAACATTATTATTATTAAGTTGACCTAAATCGTTACCCACAAATTCGCAACAGCGACGACCAGATTGGCCAAGAACGTTGTCGGAAACCCTAGAAACCCCATAATCAGAATAGAAGCTCACCTTAAAGCTCCAAAACTTCCAGCAATCACCAACACCAAATCGATCATTCAAGAAGCATATCGTATGATTAATAAGACTAGAAGGAAGTAAAGCAAATATATTAGGAGTTAGATCTACATACAGATCTGTGAAAGGAAATTGCATATAATTAGATCTACATACAGATCTGTGAAAGGAAATTGCATATAACAACTTTCAGATTTCCGGCAAACTTTGATCTCCCCAAAATAGAATAGAGACGAAAAAAGACACCCTCTAAGAAAGGGACGAAGCCACGAGCCAACCTGCCGCAGCACAAAGTTAGCCTTAGGACTAATCCTCAGATCGACAGGCAGGAGGGGGGAGAAGGAGGGTGCTTCAGCTTTAAAGCATACCTACGGGCGTTTTACCTCACATGTAGAAGGTCTACGCCAGCGAGAGGCCGGAGCTAAGGAGGATGGAGGTGCGTGAAAAGGATCTACATCCTCCTCCCCAAGCAGTCGAAATTTGAAGGCATGCTAGTTGAAACCGGTGGCGTGATGTAAGGAGGCACGATCAGATCACCGACGGTACCCCTTAGGCATGTTTTTTCCAGAAGTGTATCTTTAGAAAACATGAAAACTTATCATTTAGTTTTCTACATTTTCATGTAGAAAAACCAAGCCACTAGCACAATACAATATCGTGTTAACACGACAGGATAAGTATAAAATAATATTAACGTAGACTTAACATGTATTATTCATGTATTAATTAATCATATACTTAATATGTATTTATTAGTACAATTTATTTATAAATAATTAATCATATACTAATTTGTACATAACAAATATTTATCATGTATTTCTCTTCTTTTCTACATTAGACATGATAATAAATTTTTTAATAATCATTTTGATATATTAATAAATTCTAATACGATTATATCACATCAGGTGTCATCATGTCTGTGTCAAGTCATCAAATCTAAACACAACTCCATCTACTAAATTGCTCCCAAAATCACAACCCAAAACAATCGTGGTGGTTTGAATAATTTTAAAATCCAGCCAAATTGTTGTTTTGTTAAAAAAATGCCCAAACCAAACGACGAGCTCAATTGTCATTTCAGTTGGGGTACTTGTCACTCAGCGCTAGTACATGAGTCGGTAGTGCATTACAGCTCTGGCGTTCCGGGAACTGTATATGTATGTATCTTCTCTTTCTCTCTCTCTCTAGGGCTTGACATCAGGGGAGCGGGCTCACTCTCTCTCATCAGCTCCTCTCTTTCTCTTCCAATTCGAGGGGCGGAGCAGAGCAGAGCGGAGAATGGCGGTGGTACCCTCCTCCTCCTCCGTTTCAGGTGAGACGCCTAGGGTTTACCTTGAGCTCGCAATTCTCTGTACATCACCTCTGTTTTTTCTTTTCCTTCTTTCTTCCCAAATGGTGTTCGAAACTGCCTGAATCTGCTCTCGTCGAGGGGTTTTTTTCCCAGTTGATGGGAAGTCTGAAAGGATTCCAGGAACGAATTAGAAATAGAATTCTTATTAATTACTCGCTTCATGTGAAAGATTCGATCTTTCCTGAAAGAATTGCTCCCGAATTTCGTGGGGGAGGAGAAAAGACCAGCAATCCCTTCGTGCTGAGAGCTAGATCCCTGCAGGACGTACCATTTGCACTTACGGAATTATTCTTCAACAAATGCAATGTGTCATTTGCCATTCTATAGCCTTCTAAGTATTACGGAGGGAAAGATGCTCAAGTGGGGAGGAAGAGTAACATAATTAGGTGGTGATTGGGAAAGATGCTCTCTCTCTCTCTCTCTCTCTCTTCCATATGTTCATTATGCTCTTACCACCACATGTTATCTGCATGAATAATGTAGCTTTGTAGCTTTTGGCTGTGTGATTAATTGGGTAATAGTAATGTTGGAAATATTACAAATAAGACATGCATAGAAGCAATAATAGTGTATTTGATTAATATATTGACAAAGCAAACAAACAAAGATTCAGAATGATCACTAGTGCATGGAAGCACACAATGATGGGTTGTCACACTTTTCCCCTAAGACAAATCAATCACCAGTGCATGGAATTATATCGAAATTTGAGCACAACGTCAACCAATACTTCAGTCACCTGATATTGAAGTAGTTGGAAGAGCACAAGAGTAAGAAGAGAATATAAGGATTCGAAAAATTAATTCATACCAAAACCATCACCCACTTTGCTATTTAAAGTGGAAAGATCATGGATTGTTACATGGAGTGGAAAGAAAATTTGTCATTGGCTACGTCGTTAAAAACAAAATAATTAAATAAACATTTAATTAATTAGTTATTGGTTGATGTAATTTTTTGCAAAAAGAAATCTAAGACTCGAGACATTTCCCAAAGTCCAAAGGTTGAGCCCGAGTTTGGCCCAATGCATGCATGCATGCGTATGTGGTCATCTATACCATACCCAAGTTATTGTGAACAATTGTTCTAGAGCTTCAAAATAATAGACTACATGAGATTTCTTAAGCTAAACAATGTGGAACTAAAGGAATACTAGTGTCCTACAAGTACATGCACATGGGGCTCCCTCCAAATGTATACTTCCTTTTTAGTTTTGAAACTTTGGACTTATCACTGTATTTAATACTAATATCAAATGTTACCAATGGCATTATATGTACATAATTAATTAAGTTTCATGGGCCTAATTAATTGGGTTCAACTTAATGACTTATTTAAGATTATATCCAATAATTCCCTACAAGCCCAAAGTGGAAAGTGCTTCACGGATTCAATTTATCATATTATGCTTTTGGTAATGGTACCTTTCGGGTTTGAACTACTACCCTAGTTAACCAGTATTACCATCACAAAACTAGGTGAATTAGTTGAATCTAAATCTTGAGTGTAAAGGTGCCCATTGGAAACAACATTGTTGGGCTTATTAGAATATAATGTGTTGGGTAGTGTAATAGGGTAATTGGATATCCATTTATATATCCTACCTTATATATATGTAACAAGTTGACTTAATATGAATACACATATTATTTTCTCCCAAACTCACATGGTACCTGAGTCTAGGTTGGAACCCTAGCTGTCAGCTGCCTCTTTCTTCATCTCCGGCGACGAGTAGGCCAATCGTCACCTTCTCTGATGTTGATAGACTCCTTTTTTTTTTTCCAGCATTGGTAGACCTCTTTCAACATTTTTCCAGCGTTGACAGTCCAATTTACACTCTGTTTCGGTGACAGAAACCCTCGTATTCTCCTTTTCTAGCACCAAAACCCCTTATCGACCCTTCCTTCAGCGTCGAAACCCCTTGTCGGCTCCACCTCCAGCATCTTTCCCTCTTTTCCAGGCATCTTTTGTTGTTGTTAGGGCCAGTCAGGCCTTCTATTGCTGCTTACAAGGGGAATAGGCCCCTGTTCTGCCATCAATGGGCCCTGTTGTCCTTTCCTTTGCAGTTGGAAACCCTTACAAGGCTCTCTGGTGGTCTCAAGCAACCCGTCTGCTGCTGTTATGGGGAGTTAGCCTCTGTTCCATCATCGACGGCTCCAGTCGCCCCCTCCATCGTCGTTGGCCACCCTTGTAAGGTATTCCGATGGTCTTCGACAGATCTTAGGGTCTGTCCTGCAATCCCTCTAGGGCTCCTTCCTTCCTCTGGCCTCTACCGGCGTGTAGACAATCCCTACTACTACCACCAGTAGCTGAATCAGTGGCCACTGTTGCTGAACAGCCAATGAATAGGGCTGTGTATACATCTTTTTACTACTGCTGAGGGTGGTTTTTTAGTTGTCCACCTGGGTTACTATTTACCGAATGTTCTTGGATTGTTTGTAGTAGATTTTAGGGTATTTTCTGCACTAATTTGGATCTAGACAGCAATATTCAGGTTAGAACTGTGCAAATCAACATGGCATCTAGGGAATCGCTTATCAAGAATCTAAGTGAAATCTTTGAGAAACTAAATGGAAAGAATTACCTACTGTGGGCATAAAGTTTTGTGACGTTTCTTACTGCTTATCATAAGATCAAACATATTACTCAGTCTCTTCCTGATGCAAAAGATAGTACATATGAAGATTGGTTTGTTAATGATTCGGTTATTATTTCTTAGATGGTAAATTGTATGGAACCAATCGTTACTTGTGGTGTAATGATTCTACGATCAGCGAAGAAAATATGAGACCCTTTGAAGTAGACATGGACATGAGAAAAACATCTTTCGGATTTTTGAGATATATGAACAAATTTTCACATTGAAAATGGAAGATGGTTCAATGTAGAACCATTTTGCCTCGCTTTGGGCCTTCTAGATGAGCTTGATCTTTATCGGCCATTGACTTCTGATGTTATGATGCATCGATATCGTGAGGAGCTTGTAGTTGTCGCCTATCTTTCTAGTTTGACTTAGGAACTCTCATCTCAAGTCCGAGGTTAGATTCTTGGTGTTGATTCTTTGTCTAGTTTTGAGAGCACGTTTGCTTGGATTCTCTGTATCTCCATCGCTACACCCACATCTACATTAGGTCACTTTGTCATGATTATTACTTGTGGCCGTGGTCGTAGTTCTAATCACAGTTTTGGTAGAGGAGAAGGTCGTGGATGGACAGATGGTTGAGGTTGTACTCCATGTGAGCACTATAGTCGCATTAACCACAGATCAGATCGTTGTTGGGAAAAGTTTGGACTACCAAATTGGGCATAAGTCTCCACAGAGGTATAAAGTATACCTACAGTTGTTCCTACTATTAGTACGTCATCAGCGACACTCTCTCAAGACGAGTATGTCTAATTCCTTTAGTTTAGAAAGAGCCAATCTTCTATTGTTATGGCGTCATATGCCACTACTTCCTCCTCAGGTATTTATGGTTCATTAGCCTTTAGGGACGTTCTTGGATTATAAACTCAGGAACATCCTCCTACATTACAGGTAGTCGTGATCTTTATTCTTGTATATCTTACTATATCTTAGTTGTCAGATATTAGATTTGTTTCCATTGTAGATGACAGAATTTGTCGTATTTCTTGACAAAGTACTATTCGTGTTACGTTTCAGTTAACGTTAACGTTAGACAAAGTTCTTTAGGTTTTTGAATTTCAAGTTACTCTTTTATCTATTATTTCCATTACCAAACAACTCAATTATTATGTAACCTTCTACCTTTTTCACTGTACTTTTTAGGACTTATAGATGGAGAAGAGGATTGGTTTAGGATGTGAAAAAGGCCAAGGAGTCTATTTGTTGGTCAAAGATGAGCTACCTTAGGGTTTTGTGTTGTTGGCTTCTACTATAGAATCGTCATTCATATGGCATTGTTGACTGGGTCATCATTCTCATCAAAAGTTGTAGCAAGTACTTCTATAGATATTTATTTCTTCTTTTTAGTGTGAGTTTTGTGAGTTAAGTAAGCACTATCGTGTTATCTTTCGTCTTTGTCTGGTTCGTAGTAAAAGTCAATTTGAGTTAGTTTTTTGTGATGTCTTGGTATTACCAAAACATCATTTGTGTTTGGTTATAGATATTATATTGTGTTTGTTGATGATTTCTCTCGTGTGTCATGGGTTTATTTATTGAAAGATAAAGTTAGTGTTTTTGATATTATTAATTTTTTTTTATGAAAATAATAAATTAATATTTTGTTTGCCCCAAAATTCTCCATATAAGTGTATGACATTGATTACTCTTAGACGTTCTTTCCTGTAGTCAGACTAAATTTCATAAGAGTCATTTTTTCCATTGCAGTGAACCAATTCTGACAGTTTAGTTAGTTGGATGTTAAGGATGCTTTTTTATATGGTGATCTTGCACAGCAGGTATATATGGAGCAATTCTCTAGGTATGTTGTTTAGTAAGAGAATCAGTTTTGTTTCCTCAGGAAAGCGATCTATGATTATAAACAGAGTTTATGTAGCTGGTTTGAGAAGTTTAGCAGTATTATTGTTATCTGTGGTTTTTAACGCTGTACTGTAGATTATTCTGTGTTCTATAGATGGACGGATAGTAGTTGTGTGATATTGCTGTGTCTGTAGATGATATTTTGTTGATTGACAGTAATATTATAGGTAGACATGGAAAACGGGCCGGGCCCGCAAAACCCGGCCGCGGGCCGGG
>JAMKQA010070462.1:0-13490 GCA_024699735.1 Posidonia australis | reverse complement strand
CACCTTCCTCGTGCGTAACAGGGATCCTTACCCGCATTTTGGTTTTATTTCGTAGACTTGTCCTTTTTCTTTTGTTGTTTTTGCATGATTTTTCATGTATATGGTTTTCCTTGTCTTCCATAATAGATTAGGTGGCGACTCCGTTTTATTTTGCTTTTTCGACGTGATTTTTTGCCGACCGATTTCGCATTCATTTGCGGGATCTCCTCACCGGCATGGTTACAACTAGCTTATCCATTTTCCCATTCACTCCATATTTTTCCACCCCATATCCATGCATCTAGGCATAAACCCCAACATACACTCTTGCATCCCATATATTTCAAACCCACATTAATCATGTTTATGACTCATATAATCATGCATAATTTACCCTATTCATTCACCTAACACTTTATATTTAATCACATACTTCATTATATTTTCATATCACTTTTCTTTGCATCACTTATCATGCACCATAACACGTCATGCATTCCATTTAGGTTGATGACAATTACTATGTTGGATTCTTTTGACTAACGGTCCAGGATTCACATACCATTTCTGAGCATTAGATCACGTCATTTCCGTCCCACTCACATCATTTGCATCAGTATAGCATATGGCATACATTCATTTTAGACATAGTAAGCATGTATGATCATTTGCATTCGCGACACACAAGCAAGCGATTAGCCTAGAAAAACTGATTTCTTGGGAATATGGGGGTGCCTAACACCTTTCCCATGCGTAACAAGAGTCTTTACCCTTTCTCTGTCCTACAATGATCAATGTGTTGCATCCATTAGGTATGGGCATACACACACATTCATACATACTCTTGCATTCATATTGCATTGTTTTTCTTGTGTTTTATCGTGCTCGATTTTCCTTATCTTTTCGGTAAAAGATTTGGTAGCAACTTCATTTTGTCCTTATCTTTCTTTGTGTTTTCTCTAGTATTTTCAAGTCGAGTATCCTTCCTCGGATTCACCATCTTTGCCATGACCTTTTCGATTTTCGTGTGTTCCTTCACATGAAAGAGTCAACTTTGGCATGGTCGTAGTACCCACCACCATTCACTGTGTACATTACGTGACCTCAGCAGCTTTAAGCCATTCCGAATCACTGATTTGTTGAGATCTTCGATGATGTAGGTGGCAAGCGGTGACAATTAGGTGAGGGCAATAAGAGAGGAGGAGAGGAATAGAGTTGGGGCAATAATTGGAGAGAGGGTGGAGAGAAATCCAAAAAGAGAAAAGAAAAAGGAAAGAGGGTGAGGGTTGAGGGTCGAGAGAGAAGGGAGCAGTGGCCGCCAAGGGAGGAGAGCTTGCTAGAGGTCGTGTGAGCCTGAAGGGCACTGGAGGAGGAGGAGAGCTCACCAGGGTGGGTGAGGGATTCTTGGAAATCCACTTAGTGTACATGTCCCCTCCGATCCTCTTTTCTCTATTTAAGTCAAATCTTTGATAAACGATGCAAAATTTGTTTAAACCCTTGAAAATGATTAGTGGAGCTTAGATTCAAGTATTGTATTCATCAATTTTCCACAATTTTTTTAGTGATTTTTGGTAAATTTTTGTGAGAAATTTCAGAGATGTGTATAATGATTTTGAATGAGTTCATTAGCTTTTAATATTGATATCTTGGTACATGCTTAATGGATTTTAATGAAATTCGTCCCAAATGATAGTAAATTTGGAGTTTGGTTTTAGTATTTTTGTAGGATTTGTGGAGCACCGGAAATGGGTCCGCCCAAGGCTCCCATTCCAGTGATTTTCGCTACAAGTCAGATGATTGTTTTTCTGACTGTTGCTATAGATATCCCGTTTTGGCACTCCTTTATTAAGTCCCATTGCATCATAGCATGTCTCATTCATCCTCAGAAGTTTTTTGCTCAGCCCAAATACTCCTCATAAGTTCATTTGCAAATCTAGATTATTGAATGCATCATAACTAGCGTACAACATTATAAGTTGACTTTCACAGCGTTTAACGTTATATGTAGGATTTGCAGTGTTTAATGTTATACATTGGATCTATAGCATTTAACGTCTCCAATTTTGTCCCATGCCATTTCAACCAATGTTTTCTTTTTTTGGACCAAAATTAATATCTAATATTTTCAAATGATTCTTCTTGCCATGTTTAGGGGTCTTTATTGTCTCATTAAATCACTCATTTGACCACATTTGAATTGGTAGCCAAATATGGTAAGTTTCTGGACTAATTGTGTTGAACACTGAATTCTAGGTATCTAACATTAGATGCTAGTTATGCTTACACCTAACAACTCAATAGTGTCACATTAGTCACTTTCTTTCTTTGAAAAATTTTGAATTTAAATTGTTTCTTTTTTTGAAAAATTCCTCTAATTGTGCATAACGTCAATTGGCATTTGTTGCCTAATTAACTAATGGAATATTCCCTTGCTGTCATAGTTGGCTCATGGGTGAGTTGAACGCCTAGTTTTTGGCGTTTAACATAGAACACCATGTATTGGGCGGTCAATACTCTTGATTTGGAAATTTTTGATTGTAGCTATATAATCTTACCTATTTTGGGTCTTTTAGCCTTTTGTGATCCTTCTATGTCTCTAAAAATAGAGGGGCACACCTAGCCTTGGGGAGGCACCGAAACTGAGAAGAGATCTACACTCAATGAGAGGATCCACCCACCCACATACATCCAGAAGAGGGGGAAATTATTCTGAGAAAGAGAGTAGAGAGATTTTTGAGCATAAGTCTTTTGTTAGCTCCGGCCATGGCACGTCATCATCTTGCATTTCATGCATTAAAGGGAGGTGTTCTTTTAATATTATTGCATATCGCATTTCATTTTATTGCATATTGTAGTTAGGCATAACATTAGTTGCAAATAAGGGGATAAAACCCCTCGGGTAAGTATTCTCCTCTTATTTCAAATTCGTAATTTATTTTGTTGAATTACATACTACACATTATTAATCTGCATGCTTTTTTAATGTTTTGCAAGGTGAAGAAAAGGAAGAAAATGCTCACTAGTACAGACACTGCCAAACATCTCAAGGGCCAACGAAAGTGAAGTGAGAGTGGCGATCACATTGAGTTCAACTTACATGGAGGGAAGAAGTCAAGATAAAACTTATGGGATACAAGGAAGGTGACAAAATGCATCAAGGCATGTAGAACGTGCACTTCCCCCAAAAATCCCGTATCCACAGATTGATGATAATGGTGGAACAGTTAAAAGTGCCCCCATGCTAGCTGAGCACCCCTTCTTGTTTCTTCTTCTTTGTTCTTTTCAATTTTGTCTTTTATTTTTGTAGATTTTCTAGGAGTTGTGGAGAAATTCCTCGTAGTGTTTTAAGGCACCACGATCTCTTCATTGTTTGGTTTTCTTTCAGGCTTAAATGCATGCAACAACCTCTCATTTGATTTTGAATTTCAAGAGTAGAGGTGGTTGTGTAAAAAAGGAACAGTTTTCTGAAACATTTATTGTCAATGTGTTATACGCTTATCTACAATTGTCTTACATAATACGCCCTAGATTCAGCATCTTACATAAGATGCGCCAGTTTCAGCATTTTACACATCTGAACAGAATCCCATTCTATTTTCAAATTTTTATGCTTTTCTTTTTGCAACTAGCCCAAAGTACCAAGGTGTAACACCTCGATCCCGGGTGCGCTACCAAGATCACAGTATCATAAGTAGAATTACACTAATTATAGCAATAATTAAATAACAGTAACTAAGGCTCACCTCTAGGAAACAATGTGCGGCTAGAAGCTCCTACTCAAGCACTGGAACTTGACTGCACCTGAAATCAAACAAAGCACGCATGAGTGACATCTAAGTCACCCAGTACGCACCCCAAACACACAAATAACAAAATTCGATGAAAAAGTCAAAAACTCAATTTTTAATTTATAAAATTTGGTTTTCTTTTGGAAGTCCAATTTTAAAACCTTATTCCCTCTTTCTTTGGAAATCACTTAAGAATCTATTCCCAAAGCTATATTATTTTTTTTCCCAAAACTCACATTTCCTTTTTCTTTTAAAATATTTGGAAATCGTTTCCAAAACCATATTCTTTCTCAAAACTCATCTTTCTTTTTATTGCTTGGGATTTTTTCCCATGACCAAAACCACTTTCAAAAACTCATATCTTGAGAAACTACATTTCTGACCTGATTCAGCCTAAAACACAATGCCTCTCGGGCTAAAAACCAAAATCATAAATATTGACTGGGAACTGGTTAAAATACAATTCTTATTTTATTCTAGGATTTTTAGGACCATTCATAAGTCCAATCCTAGCCAAAGCACATTTCTTTCCATTTTTCACAAAACCACACACACTATTCTTATTCATTTCCACATTTCTTTATTGATGTTACCTTAATCAGGGTTAACCAGGCACACAAGTAGTAGGCAAGGATATCATTTCCTCTACCTCCTTCCACTATCGAGGTGAAATTCTTCGTGCGGGATGACACCACCTTGGCCAACTAGCCTTAATTTCATTACATAAGCACAGGGATACATCTTTGTCTGACGTCCCATCGGTGACCCGAACAACTAGGCTCAATGACCCAGGCTCAACCAACACTGTCGGTGACCCGGACACCTAGGTTCCATATACCCAGCCTAGCCTACACCATTGCGAGCTCGGAGACCCGAACAACTAGGTTCCATGACCCAGACTCAGCCTACACCGTCTCAAGCTCGACAACCACAGTCGTATTTGACAATTGGCTTCATTAGAGTCTCATACTCCTACCACATTGTCGACACCAACCCTTGTGGTTTCTCGACACATTATTAGTGTTTTATTTTCAAAACTCTTTAAGTTTTCCTTTTCAAAATCATTTCCATTTCATTCTTTTTGTTGTAGGAATCTGTATCCATGCAACACCTGACCCTCTTCTAGGGTCCCAGCTTAATTCATGATAAACCATACATTTAATCACTTTTATTCAATTTTTTTTATGGCTTTAAACCCAAAATCATTCCGAAATATACTTATTTGGGTTCTATATTCCTCCATGTCATTTACATGGGAAAAACACCGCTATCGCATGCTCACCATCTATTTAAAGCCTTTTTCATTCATTTAATAATCACATTTATATATGCTAGGACCAAGGCAAAATCGGCAGACCGAAAACCAGGCTCGGTACACCAAACGTTTTCGATACACCAAAAATTCCTGATTCGGTACAATGAACATTTTCGGTATACCGAAAGTCCTTGTTTCGGTAGACCGAGTATGCTGAACCCAATCGACATGCCGAATTGAACGAGACTAGGGCACCTCCCCTGTTCTAGCCCTCGCATTCGTCGGAACTGGGAGCCTCCAGCGGACCCCCTAAACACAAATCATAAAATACAAGTAAATCATGGGGTGTAGACCCTTGAGTCTACTTCAAAACCCCTCAAACCATTCATCAATCCATTTACTATGCAATCACACTAAAATCGTAAAGGGAAGAAGCTCGTATGAAACTACTGTAGCATACATCCCTAAAATCCATACAAATCCACCAAATTCCATCCTAACCACATGATTTCTACATGTTCATGCTATTTATCACATTTCCACCCATTCTACGATTTTTCTATAATTTTACATGCACTTATTTTCATTTTCATGCATTTAACATGTTGAACTAAAAACATGGAAACGAGAGAGGAAGGGGGTCATGTACCTCAGGTAGCACACTCGGCGTCCTCCTCGCACCCCAGCGTAGCCGCAGTGGCCCACGGCAGCGGCACACACGGCCTAGTCCTTCCTTCCCTTCCTCTGGCTCCTCAGCTCATCTTCTCTCCTTTTCCTCCTTCGCTTAGTTTGCTCTCCTTCCCTCGGCCTCCTTCCCTCTATTTCTCCCTCTCCTCCTCGCGTTGCGTTAGCTGCCCATCCCATCAAAAGGGACGGGGTGACATGGGCTGATGTTGCTAGTGGCACGGGTTGATGGAGGAAGAAGAAGAAGACGGGGATGGTGAGGACTCGTGAAAGAGTGAGAGAGAGAAAGTGAGTGAGAAAATGAAGGAAAGAAAAAGAAGAAAAGGACTGACACGTAAACCGATGCGACTGTGCATCCTCAACCCGGACTCCACATTGGTCCCAAATCACAATCAGGTGCACAGTACGCCAACCAAAACCCCACAATCACAAGAAGCAACAGATTATCCATTAATACACAATTTTCACAATATTACAATTAATTACATAGTTTGGAATTACAATGGATAATCAGGAGCAGGTGTTACATAAGGTGTGAGGTGATCGGCATTGCCATAGGGATTGGAGTCTTAGTTTTTGAGTGCTTTTCGAAAATCAAAATAAAAAATCTATGTTTTCTCTGTGACTTGCATGGCCCTTATTAGGAACTAATTTAGTTGCGTCTTTCCTTGGGTTATGCAAATAACTACTCAAGTTTGGAATGCCTCTATTGGAAAAGACTTGAGAGAAGTGTTTGTGTTGTCATTAGCTTACACATGAGTCATATTTTCTCCTTTGACTCTTGTGAAAGTTAATTAGAATCTCAAGCTATGAATTGTATTCTCCCTCCCTCTTCTGTGGTTTGCTTTGGATTGTATATTTGAATACATAAGAGACCCGATCAATCCTGAGTATGATAGGCTTTACCTCTACGAGGTAAGAATCTATGTGTACTCAAGCTCCCCCAAAGACCCTTAGGAGTTGAGGTAGGGGGTATTAACCAAGAAGAGGAATTTTTATCCCATGTGTAAGGAGCCATAGATTACCTATGAAGAAAGCCATACCCAAACCTAGATACTATGAGAGCCACATAGGTTTAACACACTAAAAACAAAGCAAAAATTTAAGATCAAATTGTTAAACACTTGTTTGAAAGTGTTTTTGTGCAATTCTTTGAATAGGGGTGTTGAACGCTTGATATCCTACGTCTTACGTTACACTAGATCTAGTGTTTAACACATTGTTAGAACTTCTGTTGATTTTTGGCTTTTATTTGTGGAAATGATGCATGTCATAGGGAAAATGATTAAACAAGCTCTTTAAACAAGACATTTGCAGTTTCCTTTTTTTTATAGAAGCTTATATTAGGTTCCAAAATTCTTTGTAAGCTTTTTCATCAAGTGTAATATTTGTACTCTTTTTTTTGCTTTATCAATAAAAAGTCAGGAAAAAAAGAAAAGAAAAAAGAGACAGAAAGAGAGCAAAGAAGAAAAGATAAAAAAAGAGAGAGTGGCAAACAAAAGAGGCAAAAAAAGAAGAAGAAGAGAGAAATCAAAGCCTAGATCGTTGAATGTTGTTTTCTTAGCAGTTTACATTGAATGCTAAATTTCTAGCATCTTACATTGAACACATTTTATAAAGCGTTCTACATACCAAATTACAGACCAGTTCATCTTAGCCAAGTTCAAACGGTTTGATTCGTTGAAAAGCCAGGATGATGTGCTAAGGGCTTTTGGAAACTATGTAAAAGAAAAATATTCGATGATGTGTTCATAAGCCAACTTATTGTTGAAAAATTCAAAGCAGCTTCGTTGAATGCTTCTTTTGCTGTGTCTTACATTAGACGTCGAGTTTTCTACATCTTACGCTTTTCAATGCCTTAAGCCAACCTGTGATCTAAAATGCATGTGTGAAATTGAATTGGGACACCCTGAGCATAATAGAAGTCATTGAGGAGGAGTCTGCCATGAGGATATTCCATCCAACCACCGAAAAAGAAATGGATCTTGACTCGATCCAATATCAAGCCATGTGTTGCTTTCTTTACAATGACACCAACCACCCTGGCCCATCGGGGATGTTAAATCAATAAGATAGTAATCTCCCTGATGAAGGACTACGAAGGCCCATTGCAAATCACATCCTTGAAGGTCTATACTAGGGATAGCTTGGAATGCACTGCTGGATACCAAACACCAGGAGTAGAGAAATGACTCAAATGGAGGAGTACGAACAAAGGCCAACCCTTTGTTCTTTGAGCAACCACTGCTGTGGCCATATGATGAGTTTAGAGAAAGAGTCAATTCAGTTTTCTCTAGTCAACCATATTGGAATTTTCATCATCAGTTCATTTTCAGCCATATGTCAATCAAGCTTCAACCTCCCAAGCAACACCAACAGGCAGCACCAATTTAGTAGAAATGAGGAAGATGCTCAATGTGTTGGGAGCACACACTCAAGCTTTGTCTTCCTTCGATACGAGAAAGTTCCCTCCTATCCGACTACCTCCAGGATTCAAGTTTCCAAGATGCCTAAATTCAATGGAGCCACGAATCCCCATAGCCACGTTATGAGATTCCAATTGGAGGCCATGCTTTATTGCCATAACTTGGGACTCCGTATCCACCTGTTCTTCTATTTTCTTGAAGGGCCACCCATGGAATAGTTCATGTCACTGAGTAAGGAAGAATTGAGCAACTTTGAGCAAATTTAAGAAACTTTCTTACTCAAATACTAGCATAAGATTGATCCAAAGCCGACCATCTTCGATTTGGCAAAGGAAATGATGAAGCCTAATGAAGATTGGTTCACTTATGCTAATTGATGGAGAGACATAGCCCTTAGGTCCAGCTTAATAATCCCAGAGAGACAAATGGTTCAAAAGTTAATAGTAAATACCACAAGACCAATGATGAAGGGACTTGTGAGCATGTACTGCCCATCCATTTCAGCATTATATGAGGTAGTAGCATCAGTTAGGGAGAATATCCATGAATTCGAGATCGAAGAACCACAACTGCTTGAAGATGACATCGATAACGTCAATCAAATCACTGTTAATCGAATTCAAAGAAGTAGGGAAACAACCATCATGGTAATAAGAGGCAACCATGGAGGTAATCACGACCTATTTCTTGTCAATGGCAAGCTCCAATCCAACCAGCACAACACCAAGAGCCAATGACCGCACAAGTGCTAAAAATACAGCAAGCTCAACCAACACTGAGGTAGCAACTTCAAACACACTGAAGCAAGGCACCACTTTTACAAGGTAGTTGAAATTTGTTGGACATTTTTAAGAAAGACCAACCAACACCAAAGCCCATGTGAGAGCTCGAACCAATGCCAGAGCCTGCACTCGAGCTAGAGCAAGACCCAATGTTAATGGCCGTTCAAGAGCTCAAGCCAACACTAGAGCTTGTACCTAAGCTAAAGCTAGAGTCAATGCCAATGCCTGTGCTAAAGCCCAAGCCAATGCCAGAGCCTGCACCTGAGCTAAAGCAAGAACCAATGCCAATGCTCATGTCAGAGCCTGAGCCAACGCCAGAGCCTACACTCGAGTAAGAGTAAGAACCAATGCCCATGCCAGAGCCATTGCCAACACTAGAATCCATGCCAATGCCCGTGTTAGAGCAAGAATTGATATTTGTACCATCCAACAAAGATATTGTTGACCCAGCCAAGTTAGGGGCAGAAAATGAGCTCACTGCACCTTCTTGCATCAAGAAACTATTCCCTTATCCATCTAAGCCTTCTGATACATCAGCTAGTAGAAAGTTTATCGCTATAGTGAATTGGTGCCTCTGAAAGTTTGCCAAGCACATACCAAAGAAACAGATCTCGTGCATCAACAGGGTCAATAATGCTCGCAAGCCAAAGTTCAGAAAAAAACTTCAATTAATGTGGCTTGTGATACAAGGGGGCAGAACATCATGCTCATCCATCAGGCTACCCTCCTCTTTTAAGGCGAGGTACAAATTATGCATTTGACACTAGTTAGGAAACCAGGAGTAAGATCCTGTAGGTTGATTTCATCACTAATCAACCATGTAGGAAAGAAGTCTCTACTGATGGAGGCTAAACTAGGTGTACCCCCCCTTAAATGTTGTAAATAAGCTTTACTTTTCTTTTCCCATTCTCCTTTTGTTTATGGAAAATACCTAACTAAAACATCCTTTTCTTTAATGTAAAAAAAAGGGGGAGAGTAGAAAAAGGGAAAAAAGTTAATGACAAGCTTAACGAGAAGGAAACTTTACCACAAAGCATAGGAAATTAAGACTAACTGGGAAGGACCATACGTGATGATTGAGGCATATCTGGAGAATGCATATTATTTGGCTGGAGAGGATGACACTAGGCTTGAACACTCTTGGAATGCACTACAACTCAAGAGGTACTATCCTTGACATGCATATTGGGCCTATAGATTGCCTATGCTTGCAAACTACCTATCTTACAAGATTTAGGAACCTTGTCCTTAGCCTCACCTCACGAACACATTATGGGAAAAGGGGATCAAGGGTCTGACACTGAGATGGAGGCAAGTCTTCAAGAGTTCCCCCTCTAGTCCATGAATAAGAAGTTCACACACTTTTCCAAGTTGGACATGCTATCTTAGCATAGATCTTAGTAAGTTATGATTGGGTTGATGTCCAAGGCCAAGCCAAGAAGCGTAAAAGAAGGAGACTGGACCAAAATAAGAAGTGATTCGGTCTATCAATAATAAATATCCATCGACCGAACACTTAAAATGGGGGTGAGACCACTAACGCTTGGTAGGTGTTATCGTAGCATAAATCTTAGTGAACAATGATAGATAGACAATTGTCGAAAGAAGAGAAATGAAAGAAAAAAAGAAAGAAAAGAAAAGAAGACAACAAAGAAGTTGTCCAAAAGGAAATGAATGAAAAGACGACAGCAAAGAAGTTGTCTAGAGTCAAAACTGAAAAGAGGGGGGGAAATCAAAAGCTTAGTAGGATTCAAACTTGGGTCGGAGGGGGTTTAGAATTCTGAGTTAAGCCAAAGTCTTAGGACAAGACACTATCCTCTCTTCCCACACCCTGCACTCTACACTAAGAGGCAAGAAGCAGGAACCTAGGACTAAGGGCAATTAATACTGAGGTAAGTCTGAAGCGTCTTCTAGTTTGGAAATGCACAAGGATATCAATTATTAAGGTTTCCACCTACAAAGTCTTCTTTTCTCAACTTCATGGAAGAATTTCATTTTATAAAAAAAAAATAGAAAATACAAAAAAAATCCAAAAAAAAGAAAATAAAAAAGTAATATAATAATAAAAAATTGCCAAAAAAGAGGGAAAACCAAAAAAATTAGAAAATCCAAATGATGGAAATCCAAAAAAAATATTAAAAAGCCAAAAATCCAAAAAAATAATAAAAACCTCCAAAAAATAGAAATTCCAAAATTCCAAAAAAAATAAAAAAAAAGAACAAAAAATTACAAAAAAAAAAAAAAACAACACCACCTCATGAAATTGATAATAAGTATGACCTATGGTGCAAGAATATAAGACATTTGTGACCCCAATCAATTAGATAACATAGTTGAGACTAGACTATTATCCTCCACTTAAGTTTACTTTATGCAATCTATCTCTATTTTCTGTTCCTTGTCTTTCTTTTGGCCTAGGGGCAAGGGGCACCTTAGATAGAATAACATTTTTGTTGAGAATTGTGCAAGAACTGATTGATAAGTGTTAGACACAATAATTGATGCGTATTATATTAGATGCTACTTCAGACAGCATCCAACAAACACAAGGCAATTAAAAAATAAAAAGGGGGTGTAAGACGTTGCAGATTACAACATCTTACGTTGGATGCTTCTAGGCCTACGTCCAACACTTTTCAGCAACTTAAGTCACTTAACTTCACTGTGGGACCTCTAAATCCATGGACAAAATGTGAAACAAATTTCCACAAGTTCCAAAGGCTTCTACAAGTTAAAATGCATGTGTGGACGTTGGTTTCATATTTTTTGTACTTTCGGACCATCTAGAATTGCTCGTCGTGTCTTTTGTTGAGTTAACAACTCATTTAGGCACCAATGGTCTTGAAAATTTGTTCTAAAGATAGTAAGTGAAACAGTCATTATAGTCTTGTCATTTATATGTTATTACATGTGAGTAAGCCTATTTTGAGTTGATTTGAATTAAAGGCCATTATTTAGGGATGCTCCCCAGTTATTGGTCATTTTTGGTTCATTTTAAACTTGTGAAAGGTAACTTAAAAAGAAATATCTAACAAGTTCGTTAAGTGTGTAGAAAACCTTTCTTCATTCATAAATACAAGTGTTCTACGAAATCACTGGGGCATACCCTTGAAGTACGAATGCTAAAAAGAGGAAAGAAGAACAATAACAAGCTATGGGGCACTCTCTTCCTCACCCTTTGGGGCTGAGGGAGGTACTGCAAGAGACTGAGATGGCTGGTGTATTGACGCACCTGAAGGAGCCTGAGAGGTGGCTTGAGAACGACGACTGCTGGAGCGATGCCTCGGCACAATCATTGGTGGTGGAGGGACTGAGCGACTTGAAATAGCACCACTCTTAAAAGCATGCAGCCTATAATGTCTCACCTCCCCCTTGAGTTGAGTTATAATGTCGTCATTAACTCCCAAGTGCTACCGAAAAGATAGTCAAAATGTCAGTAAATATTACAAGTAGGCATAAGAACTAAATGCAAGGCAAAGTTGATTGTACTGCTTGAGCTCTATCCAGTTGCCTCCTCAGCTCGGCAACCTCAGTAGCTGAATCAGTTACTAGCGAGGCTTGCCTTTGCTCAAACAGCCTGGCCACCTCTATATCCCTCATCTCCAAAGCCCGAAGGTGCTCCTTGGCTAGTCGACGCACCTCCTCCAACTGCTAGCCTCGAGAAACCAACTCTCCCTCAAGGTGTAGGGCATGCTCTAATGCGCTCGTCGTAACCTACTCCAGATCTTGAATCTGCTCATCCTAAAAAGCAAGTGACTCCTCTAGTTAGGAAACCTGGTTACTGACCTGACAAGACAGGTCCTACTGGAGAGTATCAATCTACAAAACCCAGGGTTACAATTAGGATTGAATAAGACAGAGAGAAAATACATTGTTACACTTACCATGCTTTGAAGGTGGGAAATCTCCCCAGCATGATCTGGTAGCAAAACAACATTAGTGGAAGGCTGTAAGACAGAAAAGAAACATGTTTAGCACAAGCTCTCAAGGCCAATAGTATGTGTAGACACCCTGATTTTGAGGTAACCCGGAGATGAGTATTCTTATGTTGCTTTGGATGTGATCAACCCTTAAACCGAGCCCCAAACCTAGTAGCAAGCCAGAGCTCCAATCAAGAAATCTGTGAGCTGGGTTGGCGCACCAAGTAGGCGCACCAACCAGGCGCACATCAGTAGCTCACCAATCAGGCGCCTAGCTACGGCTGCAGACCTTCCATCATCCGGGCTGTTACCCTTGCAAACGAATGTGCCAAGGAATATTCGAGGCTTTTTGTTTGCAAGGCCCTTCGTTTCTCATGAGTTATCCTTTGTTAGATCCCTATAAAAGGACCTCCATAGGCAACCATTGGAAGACATCTTTTTGGGGAGAAAATTCCTGTGCTGAAATCTGAGAAACAGATCTGCACTGAGCAAGTTTTTGCATGAGTTCCTCCTTCCACCCAACAACCTACACTTGTGTTCTGGAGCTCTTCCTTGCATCCTAAAGCACCCTTGGTCCTTCCAAAGCAACAAGGATCTTCTTATTTCTTATATTTCAAGAAGGAAACATCATAAGAGGTAGGCTTTCTACCTCCTTC
>JAMKQA010070461.1:0-11442 GCA_024699735.1 Posidonia australis | reverse complement strand
TTTTGTTTTTGCATGATTTTTCATGTTTTGGTTTTCCTTGTCTTCCATAATAGATTAGGTGGCGACTCCATTTGTTTTTGTGTTTTTCGACGTGATTTTGCCGTCCGATTTCGCATTCATTTGCGGAATCTCCTCGCTGGCATGGTTACAGACTCCATTTTGTCCTTATCTTTTTTTGTTGTTTTACTTCAGTGTTTTCAAATCGAGTATCCTTCCTTGGATTCACCATCTCTACTGTGACTTTATCGCTCTTCGTGTGTCTTCACATATATGGAGCTTAGTTCTGACATAGTCACAGTAAGCTGGCGACTCCGCTGAGGATACAAGACTTTGGCTTTTGTTTTTTAGCTTTTCACTTGTTTGTTGTCTTGTCACCATTTGTTTGCATTACATGCTTGCTATCACATGCCTTTTGCTTATTGAGTGTTTTCTTTTACAAACTTGCTATGCCACAACACACACACCTGCCAAGTTACCTGTCTTTTGATGTGATAGATGTTTTCTATTTTCACCATTATGTTTACACAATACGTGCACATGTCATGATCTTGCCTTTTGTCTGATGTATGCTTGCTTGCATACCATGCTTCATTGTTTTCTTCCCTTTTACACTTGCCATCTTAGGAAAAGTTGAGACATGTTTGCTTCCCCCTAAATGGCTTAACATAAAATCCACAACACTAAAAATGGAATTTAGGTAGAACTAGGGACTTCGATGCACTCTCTCCCCTATCCAGCTTAATAAAACTTGCAAGTAAAAGATAATAAAGCATTTTGAATGATTGATCATTTTTAGAAGCATGCATCTTCTCCTCTTCTGAGTCCACCCATAGTCTGCGAAGGGCGGTTCCTGGTTCTCCATTCTATGGCTTTGGCATAGGACGAGTGGCCAACTTGTCCCCTTGTTCGGGGTTATGTCGGTGTTAGTAGAGGGTACAGGCCATGCTTTGGTAGGGTCGAAGCTCCTAATGCCCCACCATTCCATAGCTTTGGCTTGAGACAGGACTTTACTTTCTAGCCCGTGTTTAAAACCTAAAAAGAACCCATGAGTGAGTCCTAGGTGGGTGGTTTACTCGAGACATGCATCGTGAGTGAGTGCATTCTAGGAAATTCATCTGCATTGTGTGCCATGCATGCCACCATAATAATTTGCATCTGTGTTCGTGTCCTTGCCCAGGTTCTGATACCTACTGTCCTTGCTTGTTTTCCACAAGTAGCTTGTGTGAGGTCCCTGGTTAGGAGCTCGAGCATCTCTGTTACGGGTTTGGCTCCTGCGATCTCTCTCCTTTGTCTTCGAGCTAGCATCGCTTCCAACCATTGCTCATCCTCCAATTCGTGCATCCTGCTTTTCACCATAGCCCCATCTATACCTGCTCGTAGTCTGTCATGTCCCAGTAGACCAACAAGCCTCCTACTATCATCTTGAAGGGGGCCCCGAGTTCAGCTCCTCCTCCTTTTACCTCAGTATCTCCTTCTTCCTCCCATGTGTTCCACTCTAGGGTACATGTGGACTCTGTACCTACCTTTCCTAGGCAATGATAATCACTGGTCGGCCTAGGGACGCTCATCGAGTTTACGATGGTGACCATCACTTGGGTTCTAGAGGTACTGCCAGTTGCACCCATTTTTGTGGGCTCTCCTTTTTCAAGAGTCCTACCAGCTGCGACTATTTCTGATCTCTCTCCATGGGAGGCTAGCCCAAGGTTTGCCAGTTTGCCACACACCGACTTGACTTTACATGTGCAGATACCCTGGACCTCAACAATAGTTGTAGTTATCATTAGCTCCAATGGCTATAGCTTTCCAGTAGTTGCAGCTATGTAACCCGAATAAATAGTGATTCCCTAAGCACAATCAGCAACAGAACAACAAGCAACGGGGGCCTTCACCATATCCTTTTACTCTGTTTTCACTACTATTTCCTTTTGCATAATCATCAAGCATCAAAACACAAAAAGAAAATCTAAAATCTAAAAACACAAAAATACAAAAGTCTGAAAAACACAAAAGAAATCAGAAAGTCAAAACACAGAAAAAATTGAAAAACTAAAACAAAAAAACACTTTGCATCATAATCATCTGCTCGATGATGAAAATCGAAAAGCTTGCCTGTGCTGGAACGGACCGTCCTTCCCCAATTGGCACGACTTAGAAGACCAAGCATTGAGGAAGCCACCATCCATCTGAGTTAGATGAAGTGTCCAAACCCTGCAAGGGCCTTGCACCTCCAAGAGGGAGATAAAATGCTAGGATGATTTAGCGAGTGAACTAGAAAAGAAAATTTATATTCGCATGAACATGAAAAATAAAGAAGATAGAAGGCAAAGACAGAAGTCAACGTAAGAGTAAGAGGCATGCGGCGTAGCTCTACTCCCACAATATTTTGGAGAAAGGGGTGATGGTGACCTAGGGAGTTTTCTGCAACCGTAGAAAACGGTATGCCGAATTAGATTCGGCATACCGAAATACTTCCAAGTGGTGCCCTGTGTCGTGGGTTCGGACGACTGAGGAAGTTCGGTCGACCGATCTGACAGGGACTGATAAACCTGTCTGGGATTCGAAATACCGAAATTATTCGGTATGCCGAATCAGGGGATTTCGGTATATCGATACCCAATTTGGTATGCCGAATCAGGGGATTTCGGTATACCGATGCCTAATTCGGTATGCCGAATCAGGTCCTTGAGCCATTTTGGGAAATGTTTAGAAAATGTTGATAAATATGGATAAATACATGATAAATGTATGAATTGCATGGAAATGACTTGTAAGATGATGCATGCAAATATGTTATTTTTAATGGTGTTTTCCATGAGATATTGAAACATGGCTTATGTGTGTGAATGTGGACCCATGTGAGGGGTGATTGCATGGTATAATGACTATGAATGAATGTGTGGGTTTAAAGACCATAGGTAATGAATTGATGCATGATGCATGTGATTTGCAAAGAGTTTTATGAATGGAAAATTGTTTTGATAAATGTTTTGAAAAGAGAAATTTGCATATGATTTTAAAAAGATTAATGGATATAGTAGGAACCACAATGAATCCAGGACTTGCCGACGAGGTAGTGAGACCTCTAGAGATGTCGGGGACGTGTCCTTAGTTGTGGTTGCCGAGTGTGCGGTCCGAGGTAGGAGCCTCGAGACTGTGGTGGTACTGTAGGACCCGGAGTATGTGAGACCCAGACTACCCTCAGTGCCAGTGCTGGACGGGTCTGGGGTTAGAGTCCCCAGGTGCTCGGGCACCAGGGCGTCCCTAGGACGCACTCCGTGCTTGTACTAGTGAGGGTACATTTTGAGGCTGTGGCCGGGGCAGTTGAACTCCAACGCGGGGTGGTTCACTGCGGCACTACAGTGTGGGTGTGGTGACATGGAATCCTCACCAACTGCTTGTAGCCAGGTTGATCGCCTGTGGCCAGGGTGATGCGACCAGTTTTGGAATGGAAAAGTGTGAATTTGTGTGTGTGGACTAGTTCCTAGCTCGGATTATGATAAATTGTGCTAATGGTTTTAAATGATGTTTTGGGCTAGGAAACTAGATGAAATGATTTGCTTCTCTAGTGTTGAGAATAAAGGTTTATGAACGAGCATGAGATTTTGAAAGAATAGAAAAGAAACTTTGAAATGCCATTGTTTTCCAAGTTTTTCTAATTGAATATGTGGTTTTGGCAATGGTAGTTTTCTGGCAATGTTTTTCGTTGGGTTTTAGTGTTGTTTTGGGGCGCGTACTGGGTGACATTCCTATCATTCACGCGTGTTTTCCTTGTCCCCTTTGTTTCAGGTGCTCAAGTGTAGGAGCAGTCTAGTCTGGTGCCTTTTTTCGAGCCACATTTGTCGCTCACAGGTCTGGATGATTAGCTTTATTTATTTTATTCTGCCATTTAGATTCTTTTGGCTGCTCTTGGGTAGTTCTTGTATTGTTGTGTAGCACTGGGGTGTTACAGTACATCTACGAGGGAGCAAAAGAAATATCAATGAACTCAAAAAAGTAGGTGCATGATCCCAAAAGAGTTTGGCATGGAGCCTAGTCCATCACACCACAACACAGCGAACTTGAGCGCACCACTCATCCCATTAGAGCCACCCATAGCTTGTCAATCTTTGTAGTGCCAATTGAGTCAAGGGCATCCTCCATCAACAGGCATACAACTTTCCAGTCTAACTAAGGGCAGACAAGTAAATAAACACAAAAAAAAAAAAAAAATCAGCATCTAATCAATAAAGCATCATTTTTGCTCCAACAACACTAATTATCCATCAAGCATACGACCACAAAATAATAAAATCCATCATCATCATTGCCATGCTAGCTATAGCCTTTTAGCTTGCATGTTGTATCCAATTACAGGCCTTCATTGAGCGTCTCCAACCAAGGGCATCCTAGTTGATTTCTGGTTAAAGTGTACATATAACAAGGGCACTGGACAGTGCGTAGACTACACAAACTTGCAAAATCAACAACATTGATAGTAATCTTTCCATAGTCAGCCAGGTTCCACTACCATTACCTATGGAATGCCTAGTGATAGCACAACCCAACATGAAGTAGTCAGAGCATAATAGCTGAACAAGCAGTAGACTAGAACACATTCTTTGTCAAGCAAGCATTATCCACTACTCCACTCAGCATCGGCCTCATCTTTCAATGCTCCAATGTGACCTGCATTCACATCCTAACCACCGCATCATTTGGTAGCTCGACTTGATACCAGGGGCATCTATTTTGCCTTGGTATCTCGCAATCTGTCCTCTATCTGAGCTCACAATCTAATTTAGAAGCATCAAGAGTCCAGTTCTGTCCACCAGGGGCATGCTAGTTGCTCTTTGATCAGGACCCACGCATTAGGTGCCAAATAAGGCACAGACCTAATGCATACTGAGCAGAACATCCGGATGAGAGTCTTCAACCATGAGCATCCTAGCTACTTTGTGGGGAAGTAGAGACCGTGCCGATAGCCCTTAGCGGAATCACGCTTCCAACATGGCAGTACTAGCTCATATTCTTCAGAGAAGTGGCAATCACCATGACTATAGTGCTCGCAGAAGCCTAAAATACAACTCACAACTATGGCAAATAGCATCCTCGATAGTAGAGTGTCAGTCTTTGCTTCAGCATTACACATCCAACATCCTACATACTACATCAAATCACAACAGTTGTGGTCCAGGGTGCTGTGACCATGCCAGTGGAACCCTGAACGACTCCACGATGCACGGAAACACATGAGGAGTCCTGATATGGTCACGATGAAGATGCTGAATTTGAAGAAGGAGACTAGACTCAGAAACACCAAAGAAAGATAAGAAAAGGATAAGGAAAATGAGTTGCCACTTAGTCTTTTAATGGAAAGACGAGGAAAACCAAGATGCATATGAATGCAAGAAAATGATGCAAATGAATGCATGTATGCTCTATGCCTAATGGATGCAACACTTAGCCATCGCAGGCCAAAGAAAAGGTAAGAATTTTTATTACACATGGGGAAAGTGTTAGGCACCCCATATGCCCGAACAATTCGGTCTTTCTAAGTTTCCTGCTTGCTAATGATCTAGTGTGTGTATGCTTGTCTACTTTTAATGCACATGCCTAAGATGAAAGCAAAAAAAAAGACAAATCAAAGAGAAGAAATGAATAAAAGAGAAATGATAAAGAAAATAATCCAAGGGACAATGTAGACATTGAAAATGCCACTTTACTATATACCCTTGGTCGGTGAGGAAAATCATGAAAATCAGAAATATTCGGAAAGCATCACGCAAAATAGCAGAAACTTATGAAATCTGAGAAAACTAAATGAGTGAAGCAATCCTCATTTGGGTCAATGTCAACATTGTCAAGCCTGTTAATGTATGCCCTCGGGTGATGAAAATCCAAATCAAATCAAAATCAAGAAAATTGAAAGAAATCTAGAAAATAATGCGAAAAATAAGTTTGACATTAGTTTGAAATGCGTGCATGATGCAAGAAAATAAGCATGAGAATATATGCATGAAAAAGTGTAACAAAATGTACAAATGAAAGCATGGGTGAAATATGTAAGTTTTAGAGGCCTCTATGCAAAAATTACATGTTCCTGGGTAAAGATTGAGATTCAAGGTTAAATCTGCAAAAAAGTTTAAAAAATACAATTTTAGGGAAGTTAGGGGTTAAATGTGCAAAACTGTGCATTTTTGGTAAAATTAGGATTCCTAGGGTTCAATCTGTAAATTTGCCAGTAAAACATGTGTTCAGTGTAATTTTGAAGAAATTCAAGGTTAAATGTGCAAATTAGTGGACTCATGGATGAAAATATGAATTTCCAGGGTCTGATTTGCAAATGTGCCATAAAAACATGCATTCAGTGTGATTTTGGTGAAATTCAGGGCTTAAAATGCAAATCTATGCACTTTTGAGTAAACACATGAATTTCTAGTGTTTGAATTGCAAATGTGCCAAAAAATGATATTTTTAGTGCAATTTTAGTGAAGTTCAGGTTTTTATGTGCAAATTAATTGACTTAAGGTGAAAGGAAGCTAAATCAGAGCGTTTTTGTCAACATTTAAAGCTTGAGAATTTGTAAAAGAAAAACACAAGGACAACACTGCAAATTTACCAAATCAAAACATTATTAAATTGATTTATAAATGAATGCAGGGACTGATATGCAAAATACAAGGACCTAAATGTAAGAAAAAGAAAAGTAAAGATTTTTTTTTTAAAGACGTTTTTAAAAACAATCGATAGTCACCAGCGAAGACTTTTTGAGAAGCCATCCAAAGCTTCCCTGACGTCTGATCATGCATCCAAACATGAGGGAAGCTAGAGGGAAGAGAGGGGAGGAGATCCATCGGCTCCGATTAAGTGCCTAGTGGCTAGATACCTCCTTCCACTACCCTCGTTGGTGTCACGATTCCGGCGACGGGCTCAAAAAAGACAGAGCCACTGGAGGCGATGGAGAGGCAATCCAATGCTCTTGGAGCCTCGACAGCGTGGAGAGGGAAGTTCCCCACAGCTTGGGGGCAAGAATGGCACCATATACTCCCCTCCTGACCAAGCTCGCTGTCATCTCCAATGACGTCAACTATGGAGCACGATCGAGGCTCGGAGCGAGGCTCTGATGCTTTTGAAGTCCAAAGGGAGTAGAGAGGAAGGTTCTCTGATACTCAGGAGAGGGGCTACACCACGTGAGACGCGTGGTTGATCTTCACTAGAGGTCATCTTCTCCGGCGACGGTGGGGCTATGACCAGCGAGCTTCTTCTAGAGGCTACCACATGGGTTGCTGTGGCGTCTAGAGAGGCGGAAAAGCATGTAGAAGGAAGGCCTATCTACTCCACACACTCCAGGACATGAATCTCTCAATGATTTAGTGCCCTTACCTCACTCGCCGAAAAAATGGGTCCGACGACCCATAAACTTTGAAATTCCAACCAGCAAGCTTCCATTCTCCATTGGAAGAACCCCAGGGAGGTTGAGGAAGACCTAGGGGAAGAAATGGAAGAGAACTGAGCTTGATCAGTGGCTTACCTGGGCTAGCAATAGGTGTGGGTTGCTATGTGGTCGATGGAGCTCGCTAGAGACAATAGCCGGAGCTCTGAACTGCCCCTCCTCCTAGCCTCCTCAGTGGTCTGGAGCATCGCTATTGCTCTGGTTGGCTTGATTGCTCTGGTTTGAGTGATCTCCTCTTGGTTTCTCTCCTCTCAAGCTTTCTCTCTCTTTCTCAAGCTTTTCCCCTGCCCTTTTCTTTTGCAAATGGAGGTATTTATAGGCTTGCAATGACTAGGTTGTTTGGGTTGTTCTGGGTAGTTTGTTGAGGTTGTTAGGATGGAGTGGGAAATGGTTAAGGTTTGTTTAGGTGGTTATAGGTTATTATGAGTTGTTATAATAGAGTGGGAAGTAGTCAAGGTTTGTTTAAGTTTAGGGTTTTGGATTAGCGTTTGTTAGGCTTAAGGTTTTGGATTAGGGTTTAGCCTAGGTTTAGTGTTTTGGATTAGGGTTTGCTAGGTTTAGGGTTTTGGATTAGGATTTAGGCTAGTTTTTGTAGATGAAATTAGGTTAAGATGTCAAGTTGACCTTGGGGAAAAGTAATTAAGAGCCCAGCAACCAAAAGTTCATTCCAGAGAAGCCTACCTACAATCTTGCAAAATTGGGGTGTCTACAGATGCCCCTCCCTGAGTAAGGTCAATGGATGAATGGAAACGAGACCGATGCTCTGGTTGATAAAGACACCCTACCCAAAGCTGCATGAAAATGTTAGCTACTAGTAGTAAGCCACTTAGTCGATGAATGCACCAAAAGTCATGACCTGCCACCCATATTGGCAAAGACAAAGCTAAAATCACGAAAACTAATACTACTGACAAATGCTGACACTGAATACTGAGGTCAATGCGGCTGGTGATGAATAATGTGTGCTGATAAATGATGATGCATGATGAATGAATGACACATGTAGATTATGATGTATACTACTGGATGATGTATGTAATGCAGGATGACAAGTTGATGACCAATCAACTCCAAAAGGACATGACTGGTTATCACACTTGTCCAAAAAAACGTCGGACAAGACTCATGGTGCTTGCCGAGCAAAAAATGGCTGGTTACGGAGGTCATCTGGGTAGTTCTGGCTACCAACCCAAAAGGAGGGAAGGAACAAGGTGAGTGGGGAATCCATCGAGCACCACGAGTATTGCCCTAGTAGTTCGAGATACCAACCCAAAAGAAGGAAGTATAGCCAGACGAAAATGACTTGCCAGTAGGAAACAACAATTAACAAATGTCGTCCGAGTAGTTTGGGATACCAGCTTGAAAGAGGGGCAACCTAGATCCTGCTCGTCTGGACAAGGATCTAGGAGGATGATATGACAAGAAAAGGGAAAAACGAATAGAACCTAGCTACTGTCGATGTACATACAGAGGCTGAGAACAACAGAGTGTGAACCGAGTTACTACCGGTGTACAGGCAACGGTAGGGAACCGCCAAGAGTGAACCGAGTCGCCGCTGGTGTACAGGCATCAGCTGGGAACCACCAAGAGTGAACCAAGTCGTTGTTGGTGTACAGGCAACGGCTGGGAACCGCCAAGAGTGAACCGAGTCACTGTCGGTGTACAGGCAATGACTAGGAACTGCCAAGAGTGAACCGAGTTACTGTCGGTGTATAGGCAATGGCTAAGAACCGCCAAGAGTGAACTAAGTCGCTGCCGGTGTATAGGCAGTGGCTGGGAACCACCAAAAGTGAACCCAGTCACTATCAGTGTACAAGCAACGGTTGGGAACTACCAAGAGTGAACCGAGTCGCTGTCGGTGTACAGGCAATGGCTAGGAACCTACAATAGTGAACTAAGTCGTTATCGATGTACAGGCAACGGCTTCGAACTACCAAGAGTGAACGGAGTGGCTGTCGGTGTACGGACAACGGCTGGGAACTACCAAGAGTGAACCGAGAGGCTGTCGGTGTACGAACAACGGCTGGGTATTACCAAGAGTGAACCGAGTCGCTGCTGCTATACGGACAACAGCTGAGAATCGCCAAGAGTGAATCGAGTCACTGCCGATGTACAGGCAACGACTGGGAACCGCCAAAAGTGAACCGAGTCGCTGTCGATGTACAGGCAATAGCTGAGAACCGCCAAGAGTGAACCGAGTCGTTGTTGGTGTACAGACAACGGGTAGGAACTACCAAGAGTGAAACGAGTCACTGCTGGTGTACATGCAACAGTTGGAAATCGCCAAGAGTGAACCGAGTGGCTGCCGGTGTATGGACAACGGCTGAGAACTGCCAAGAGTGAATTGAGTCGCTGCCGGTGTACAAGCAGCAACTAGGAACCTCCAAGAGTGAACCAAGCCACTGTTGGTGTACAGGCAACGACTAGAAACCGCTAAGAGATAGAACCAAACTGCTGTCAGTGTACAAATAGAATGACTTGAAGTGGACAAGAAAAGTGTCTTTGACTTCCATCCTCTTAGACGAGAATTAGGGAGACGAGGAGAAAGCATCTAATCAGAGCGAAGTCGAGGAACAGTATAGTCCAGACTTCATCTAAAGCCTAGAAGAAGAGGGAATCTAGACTCGTTCGGCCAAGACAACCCAAACACAAGGGAAATGCGGAACCTATCAACTGAGATAAAGTCGATGACAGACTCCCAAGCAGGATGATAACAAAGAAGGAAGGAGATAGCAGAAGGTAGCTGACATGCCCCTGGCATCAAAGAATGACAATAAAACTATGAAGGATGTAGAGGACTGATCGAGGGATATCTGAACAAAGCCAACATCCCTGATATCGAGACAAACTGCCACAATAGTGTTAGAAGACAAGAATGCAAGGGTCCTAACCAATTGTTTAGGCAAAAGGGTTTGCTAGGTAGATCATTCACAAGTACTAATGCACTCTAGATCATTGTTGTTGTGTGGGATATCAGTTGAGACAACTAGGGATTAGTTGTCTATGCGCAACGCCATCGTGAATTTAGAGTGTTTGTGACACGTCAACAATGCTTCAGATCTTATGCTTGACTCGCAGCAGTATCCTGCTGTAGTTGTCGTTTTGTAGGAATCATTATGTAATGAATGTCACTTCTCGAAAAGAATGTGCGCTTGACCATCATTCCAAAGATAATTTGCACTAAGCATTCTCAAAATAGTCCCCCTTTCCACAAAGCAGCTTACAAGCCCTTGGTTGAAGACTTTGGTTTGGTGTTTTATCAAGTGCCTGTTATGGGTCTTTTGACCAAAGAGTAGTTGACATGCCCCTGGTATCGAAGACTCTGGTTTTGTGTTTTATCAAGCACCTATTATGGGTCTTTTGACCAAAGAGCAGTTGACATGCCCCTAGTATCGAACTAGCTGGACATCACTCGAGAGTATGGAATCTTGGAAGTCAGATTGTAACTATATATGTGTCTTGAACTACTAGAGTAATTGAGATTGTCACTTGTCGAAGTAAGTGAAACATTCACCTAGTGGCTGGACGACAAAAGGAATTGTGATAACTTGATAAAGGCCTTTGATTGGGATTGTAGCCTACCTTTAACTAGTATGTCTAGGCTATGTTCTGCTTTACTATGGTGTTTTGATGGTTCTGTACTTGATCGTGCTACCGTAGGGCATTCTCCTGATTGTATTTACCAAATTTTGGATTGGTGCGTTGAGATCACAGTCATGCTGCTATCTCTGCTAATCATTTGATGTGTGGGTCTTGATCAGAGAACAACCGACTTGCCCTTGATGAACCAAGTACTGGATTGTGTGAGCCCAGCTAGAAAGTAGCTAACATGCCCTTAGCATAAAAGGTGAATGCTGCTGTAGACACCCCGATTTTGAGGTAACCCAGGAATGAGTGTCCCTATGTTGCTTTGGATGCGATCAGCCCTTAAACCGAGCCCCAAACCCATTAGCCAAAGCCCAAATCAGACATTTGTGAGCAGGGCTGGCGCACCAACTTGGCGCACCAAG
>JAMKQA010070460.1:0-11946 GCA_024699735.1 Posidonia australis | reverse complement strand
TGTGTGGGCCTGTGTGGGCCTAAGTGGGGTCTGTTTGGGTCTGGTGGTCTTATGGAGTTAGGGTTTAGGAGTGGTGGTTGCAACCAGAGCGTCTTCCGGAGGAGCCTGCCGTCGAGTGACTGCAAAATCGGGGTGTCTACACTATATTTCAACAGCCCTCGTCATCTTCTTGATATGCTCGAGCGGAACCCTATGGAACTGGTGTCTCAACTTGATCGACTTGACAAACGAGATTAGCCGAGCAGAAGTCAGCTGTTGTGCCAATGGAGTATCAAAAGCTATGTCATCGTTGGTGGTGGTGGTGGTGAAGGAGACGAGTGTTCTGGTAGCAATGATGGAGGAGTCCCAATTAGGGATTTGTGGTGGTTTGATTGACATCTCCATTGTCGAGAGAGATGGAATGGAATTTATTTGTACCTTTACAAGAAATTCCATAAAACAAAAGGAATTGAACAAGAAGGAATGGAAGAACAAGAAGAACCCATTCCCTCCAAAATAAGAAGGAATCCATTCTCTGTAACATGAGTTTTCTTGCAAAAAAGGGGAAAAAATAGAGAAATTGGGGTTTTAGGGAGGGGGAGTGTGTTGTTGGAGGAAGATATCTTACACATTGTACTTAGTATCTTGACTAGATTTACAATTCTTATATATTACTTTTTGTATCTAGTAAATATTTCTTATATTATTTATGTTATTTCATATATTAATAAAATTGATGACATTTATGTTTATTTGGATAAATTAAACCTACTTTTTTTCCTTTTCCATTGGGAAGCACAAACACACAGTTTTTGTTTTGTATTAGTTTCCAATGATACACATAAATACTAAAAAATTAATCAAACAGAAAATAAATTCCATTAGTTTCTGTTTCTTTTCATTTCCCTTCGACTGATATTTTTCATTTTTTTTCGTTTTTTGAGGTACAAACAAGCCCATGTATTACATGAATATACTTTGTAATGATTGATAATGATATACAATCTAGTGTAGTTGAAATTGGTAAAATTGAGTTGAAAATGTATAATAAAATAGTCGTGATATTAACAGACGTACGACATATTCCTGATCTAAGCAAGAACTTTATCTCCCTTGGAACTTTAGAAGAAAAGGGATGCAAGTACTTATGGAAAGTTGGAGCATTAACGATTATCGAAGGTGCTCATCTTGTAATGAATGCAAAGAGAGTCGAAATTCTTTATTTCCTGCACGAAAAAACAAGTATAGGTATTGTAATAGTTTTTTTTGGTAAAGGTAAGTAGTATTAGATAACTATCCCAAGGAAAAAATTCAAGGAAATCAAGAGTCTAAAGTTCACAAACAAAATCATAGAAAGAGAATAAGGCAATGTTCTTGCCATAAGTTACAGTCCAACCAGTAGAGCTGGCAATTCAAGTTCAATTATCAGTAAGAAGACTATTAAAACTACTGCCCCATGTCATCAGCAGGAGCAGAGTGTTGTGAGTTGGTATCAGTAGAAGGGTGTGGAGCATCTGAAGAAGTGGTTTGATTCGCAGTCCAAGCAACTTTCATAGAAGATAATGAATTCCTCAGATCCTCCTTCTCAAACCCTGGAGAAAGAGAGTCTAACTATTGACTCATTAGTCCAATGATATCCAAAATAATAAGATAAGTTGGTTTAAAAGAACCACGAAAAATTATGCTGTTTCTTTCTTTCCAGGTTACCCAGAGAGTAACTTGAATTAAGACATACCAGCCACAGTAACTTAAATTAAACTTAAGCGCAGGTTTATGCTAAAATAAGTAACGCAGGTTATAAAAGCCAGGGTATAAATTTGAATATATGAAAAATTGTCAAATCTGGGAAACATATTCACAGAACATAAATAAATGAATATTAGATTCAGCATTTAGGTTGCAAAAAATACAATTTGGAGAGCCAGCCCAGCCTCTTTTGGCCAAGTTCTCCTTAGTGAGATTCGTATTGTGGAGTACAAGCCAAGAAAATAATTTAACCTTAAGCGGAACCCAGGTCTGCCATACTTGCTCAAAGAGATTGAATCTTAATCCATCATCATTCAAAATATTGTAACAGGATTTAACAGAGTAGTTAGAGGAAGAGGTAAGGATCCAGGAGATAACATCCCTCTCTACCCCCAGTGAAGCAGATTGGATAATATGTACCAACATATCAAGTTGAGGTTGCAAAATATTGCACTCATTTAGCTGGACTTTAGAATGATCAATCAACTTATTAAAATCAGCCTCAGAAATCTCACAGATTTTATTAACAGAGGCTTTCCTCCATCTACAAATGGAAAAGAGTTCAGGGAGTAGGTGCTTAAGTTTTTTTGCCATTCCACCATATGTGTTCCCAGAATAAGGTATCTTCCCCATTACACAGATGGTGAGAAGAAAAGAAATTAATAATATTAAAACTGCTTTTGAGGCAAAACCATAAAGGGAAGCAATAGTTAGTGGAAGTATTTAAAATAGCCCCAGGCCAAGAATAATGCATATATCTGACCTTCACTAAGTCTTTCCACATGGCATGACTATCATAAGAGAATAATTGCCAAGTTAATTTAGATTTAAGGGCTAAACTAAAGTTTCTGAGGTTAATAATCCCCCAACCATTTTGCTGTTTATGTCTACAAAGTAAGCCCCACTTAACTAAATGCATCCCTTTCCTGATAGAAGGGTCTGACTTCCAGAGGAAGTTACTCTTGATCCTATCAATATATTTCTCAACTTGTCTAGGCATATGTAATACAGACATAAAATACGTAGGAATGGCTGACAAGACTGAGTTAATCAGTGTCAACCTGCCACCAAGAGAAAGAAAATGAGCTTTCCAGTGGGATAATTTAGAGGACAATTTCTCAACTACAAGATGCCAGTCCCTACGCGTGGCTCTCCTATAATGAAGGGGTAAACCCAAGTATGTGATAGGCAAGACTGTTGACTTACAGCCAAGTAGTTTACAAGCATTATCAATTGAGTCTTGATCTACACCAATCCCAGTGAGGGAAATTTTAGAGAAGTTAATTTTGAGCCCTGAACAAGATTGGAAGCAGCACAGAATGTGTTTTATATTCACTATATTTTCAGCGCCATCAGCTAGGAATAAAATAGTGTCATCCGCTTATTGGATGTTTAATATATGAGAACCCCCATGCGGGAATTGGATGCCTTGAATAAGTTTGTGGCTTAATGCTAGCTGCAGCATACGGTTTAAGACATGAGTAGCAATGATAAAGAGTAAGGGAGATATAGGGTCTCCCTGTCTCAACCCGTTAGCAGCTCCAAAGAAGCCGTGGGATGTACCATTGAGTAGTATGGAAAATTTTGCAGAGGAGATGCACATCCTTATCCAAGATATCCATTTCCCCCAAAAGCCTAACCTTTACAGGGACTCAAGGAGGAATTCCCAGTTAACCTTATCAAAAGCCTTCTCAAAATCCAACTTCAGAATGAAGCCTGAAGCATTAGAAGACTTCATGAAGTGGAGAGTTTCCTAGGCTACCAGGAAATAGTCCCCGATTGAGCGTCCAGAAAGGAAGGCACACTGAGATTTGTCAATGACCTTGTTAAGGATAGGGGATAGCCTGGAGGTCAACGTTTTAGTGAAAATCTTATAAATGCTATTTACCAAACTTATAGGTCTAAATTCTGTAATTGTATTAACTCCTAAGCATTTGGGAATAAGGACTATGAAGGTCTGATTTAAGGGGGAGAGAGTGTCTGGATCACTAGCTGAGAATATGTGACGAAAAATTTGCATTATATCTTCTTTCAGCATATCCCAGAACAGTTGGAAGAAGAACATAGGGAACCCATCTGGTCCAGAGCTTTTGTCTCCGGGAAGCCTGGTTAAATTTGCCTTGATCTCTTCCTCAGAAAATGGTGCTTCAAGAGATTCAGGATTGGAGATTTTATTGGGAGCCAGGCGGTCCCAGTTAAGGAAGGCACTGGATCCTTCTTGGCTGTTGAATTGCAGATAGAAATGTTTTCCAATTTCCTCTCTAATAGCCAAAGGGGATGTAATCATAGTGGAATTGACAGTGAGAGAGAAGATAATATTATTCCGTCTATGCGAATTGACCACATTATGAAAGAAGGAAGAATTAGAATCACCCTTTTTAAGCCATTGAATTCTGGATTTTTGTTTCCAAAAAAGCTCATTTTCTCTTAAGAATTCAAAGTGCTTATCCCGCAGAGCTTGTTTCTCTCTCTGAGTCTCTTCGTTTAGGACAGAATACTCTGCTAAGCAATCAATGTCCTGTATATGTGATTCAATGTCGCTTAATAACTGATCTCTTTTTAGTCTAATCGGGCCAATCCAACTTTTTAAACTTTGCTTTAAGTGTTTCAGTCTATTAGTGAATTTAGCCACAGGATTGAATGTATAAAATAGATCTCTCGATTTCAGCCAATAATCCTGAATAAGCGGTTGACATCCTTCAAAAAGGAGCCAGGATCTGTAGAACTTAAACGGAGTCAGGCCCCAATTCTGCTTTACAGTATTCAATATAATTGGGACATGGTCAGAGACTACTCTGGTCTTCCCAGAGCAGAAAGAGTTGGGGTATTTAACCAACCAGGAAGTAGAGGCAAGGAAGCGGTCCAGTTTGACCATCGTAGGGTCAGCCTGGAAGTTAGTCCAAGTATATGAGCAATTGATGGGAGAAAGGTCCACCAGATTTTTACCATCGATAAAGTCATTGAACCTTGACATATGTGTAGAAATCTTAGGGCAAGAGGAATGCTCGTGAGAGTATCTGATCAAATTAAAATCTCCACCTATGACCCAGTTTTCATTAACCACTTGGCCAAGTCCTCGCAATTCCTCAATAAAGGGGTATTGTAATAGTTACCATTACATTGTCACTAGAGACGAAGCGCATTAAGTCGTGGCATCTAAGATTGAGATATATGAACGAAAAATGCATGACCAATCTTAACAGTAGAGGACTATTATGTAGCCAGAATATAGGAAAAATGAATTTCTGTGAACACTATATTTTTGACAAGCAGAAACGTGTTAGTTTTGGTGTAGTCGATCGAGCATAGAACAAATGACACGTTGGATTATATCCATTCTGATTTATGAGGTTTATTACATGTTCCTTCAAAATGTAATGCGATATATATGTTGACTTTCATTGATGATTATTCTAGGAAGGTCTAGATTTATTTGTTAAAATCTAAGGATGAAGTGTTCAAACACTTCAAGTGGTGGAAAACAATAATTTAAAAAAGCGGATGCATACACTACAACAGAATAGAGTTGCAGAGTAGATGAATAAGACTCTATTAGAGAGAGCATAATGAATGTTTGTTTGTCAAAAATTTCTGGGTAAAAGCAGTTGCTACAATAGCATATCTAGTTAACTATTATGGTTTGGTCATCCTCTTGATTATTTAAATTTAAGAATATTTAATTGTCTTGCTTATAAACAAGTAGATTAAGGAAAATTAGAACTCAGGTTTAGAAAGTGTTATTTAGTCGATTATGTCTCTAGGACGAAAGGATATAGATTATGGTACCTTGAGCCGAAATCACTAAAATTGATCATTGAGAAAAATATAGTTTTCAATGAGTTTACTATGCTGTTTTCGAAAACAAATTCTATTGTCATTTCTTTTGATGTAAATGTAGTTGTACCTTCCAATCCTTCGATCTCTATGCTGAGAATTTTCTTTACTACTTCATAGTCTTTCATCTCATATTCTCCACTAAGCAAAGTCTTTAACTTAGCCACCTCAAACTTATCCTTGGTTGCAATCGACATGTAGCAATAGATAAATGAAGGAACTATTATCTAGCCTTTTCAAATAGACACAAACATCATATTTGCTTCTGCTATATCCATGTGTAATCATGAATAAATTAAATCTCCTGTACCATAATCTTGGAGATTGTTTTGGTCCATATAAGGATTTCTTCAATAAGCAAACATAATTTTTCTTTCCTTCAACTATAAAACTCTTAGGTTGCTGCATGTATATTTACTCCTCAAGTTCTCTATACAAAAAAGTTGTTTTCACATTTAATTACTCTAATTCCAAATCATGCAGTCCCACTATAGCCAATATAACATGAATGGATGTATGCTTCATAACTGGTGAAAAAATATCATTGTAATCAATGTCATTTACCTGACTGTAGCATTTACCAACTAGTTTTGTTTTGTATCATGCTTCTACAACTCCTAATATACCTTCCTTCTTCTTAAAGACTTCATTTGCAACCAATGATCTTATGTCCTTTCGGTAGAGTCATCAAGACCTACGTATCATTCTTACAAAGAGATTTCAACTCTTTATTCATATATAGCAATTAGCCATTCTGTAGACTTTTGTCACGAAACAACTTCCAAAAATTGTTCGATTTTCCTACATCACACATCTCCTATACTAGTAATAGAGCATATGCAAATGTTAACTTTGCATATCTAGAGGGCGATCGGATCACTCTGCGATCTGTCCTTCTTAAAATACAATCAAGATCTTCTTCTATTGTATCTTCCTTTTCCCCTTCTTCTTATGAATCAAGATAATGGTTTGTATGTGGTTGTACTGAATCATGAAGATCTACCTCAACCGCGGGCTCCACTTACTACCTAGTATACTTACTTAAGGTGTTGGAATGTTTTAACATGTCTGAAGCCAAGAATGAAAAAGTTCCATTGAACTCACATTTCAAGATCTCAACAGAGTTATGTCTACAGTTGGAGGAAGAGCACAAGTACGTGTCATGAGTTATCTACTCTAGTGAAGTTGGAAATATCATGTACACCATGATTTGTATGTGTCTAGACATCGCTGAAGTTGTTACTAGATACATGGCTAACCTAAGCAAGAGACATTGGCAAATGGTGAAGTAGATTTTGAGGTATCAACAAGGTATTGATGTACCATAAGAGGACGAGGCATATTAATATTAAATATCATTTTATTTGTGATATTGCACAAGAAGATATTCTTGTAAAGAAAATCAACATAGTAGATAATCCAACAGACATAATGACAAAGCTTATTCCTTTGATCAAGTTCAAAGACTATGTGAATTTAGTTGACTTATGCAATATGTGAATTAATCTGTTGGCAGAGAGATGATGAGTTATAGCAGATTGATGTAGCTTAAGTCAAGGTGAAGATTTGTTGAGTATACCTTAAACTTGAGTAATCTATTTAACTGATTGCATCACTCGACACTTGTATCATGTGAATCCAAGGCAACCTAATAAACAATGGAATGGGACTCGATTAAAGAAGATCCATGTACTGTCATGTATAGATATAATGTGTTAGGATTAGGATGCTAGCAACTCTTTAACAACTCAACACTTTATTAGAGAGAATGATGTTAGCAACTCTTTAACAATAAGGTTTCTATGATTTTAGATTTTTACATTGTACCATTACTTTCGTTACATAGTAAAATCTCTTTTTCTGCCTCGAGAACGTAGAACATAGACCATTTTAATGAAACTTTGTATATCCTTATATTTACATAGTTATTTGTATTAATGTGTTCTTTCTTTCTCAGTTTGTTTTCCTGACAATGTGAAACCATGAAAGCACCATGCGTTCTTATTATTCTTTAGTCAGTTGGATCTTATGACCTGATCCAGCTTGAGATTCTTTCTTAACCTGGACTTTGGTATCAGAGGAAAGATATTGGAGAGCATACCGTTTACATGACAAAAATAAATGATTACAGATTAAAACTTCTATCGGACTTTACAAATCTCTAGTACATGAAAAAAAAATTGAGGAAAGAAGGGAAAACTGAACACTAAAGCAAAACAACTCCAAGATTCTTCTTGGGGGACCAGACCCAAGTGGCTGCCAACTTTTCATTCAACAAAGAACACGAACATCAGCTACCATTTTCTAAAAAACAAACCCCAAAAAAAAAAAAACCAAAAAGAAGAAGACCATGAAACATCTGTCTCTGCTGTATCAATATCTGAATTGATTTGACTAGTTGTTGTTGAAAGACGGATGGTCTCAGCTCTTTCTTTGTTTCTTTTTCTCTTCAAACCCATAACCATGTCTCATTATCCAGAACCTTTCTATTTCTTCTGCCTTTCTACCTGGGATCCGCCCTGCTATCAACGCCCATCTGCGTTTATTCAGAAAACAAAATCATATACTTTCCAAACTGGTAATGGATACAATTGGATTCTAAGCAGAGATAATGACAAATAAGAAATTCCATCGAAAGTAAGATTATAAGTAGTTCTGGTATAACCTGTCCATCCGCTCCAAACTGACCCATTAATTTTGTCTACTAATGTCACATTAACACTCGTGAGTCAATCCGTTCTAAGTTAACCCATGGATAGCAATGAATATATATCTGATCCGTTACTTTGCAGGGTAAAGGTGAGTGACTTAGACCTAAGATGATATCAAAAAGGAAGTCAGACCAGAGACTTAGAGCGTTGTGGGATTAATTTTGGAAACAACAAATCCTAAACAAAAATGGAATCCACACCCATCTTTTCCTTGCTTTTTTTTACATCCCTTGTCATTTTATGTAATTAATAAAGACGAATTTACAGTCAAAACTAGAAAAGAAAAAACAAGTGATGCTCAGCAGCATGTGACGAGCAACACGACAAGTAGAAACACAAGGGGTGAAAAAAACGGAGTGTTAAGACAGCGGATGCTGAGAAATATTCACATAAGATCACTCACAAGGTGCTTGAATAGCGTACTCTTATGTATTCTCATAAATTACATGCCCTACATCTTTATACTTTGTTTCATGTGCCACCATCAGTCATTACAATTATTGTACGGAAGATTGTGATGATACGCCATAAGCTTTTTAATGTGGGGAAGATGAGACAAACCATACAAATGGCATGTGGGAATTATAAGGCTACCAAGTTCAAAAAACATGTGGGAATTATATAATGCAACCGACTCATGTCAGATTTGGCTTTCTCAATATCAAACCTAAGATTTCTTACTTATGCATGTTGTAAAGCCTATTTTCATGGATCAAGCCCAAGGTTCTAGTTGACGAATAGCTCATATTGAAAACCCAGAAAGATTTTGTTTTGCAAGCACACTCACACACCAAAGAAGGTGGCGAACTAGTGTTGGGTTGGAAGTTAAAGAAGGTTGGCAACATGGCATCTACTACAGGTTATTTACTAAATCCTTAGTCGTGTCAACAAGTTCTTCTTTGCTTCTGTAAGATTCAACTGCCCTATAAATCTCTTTTATATGAATGTATTGTATGGAGTTTGATGGTGAGGTTTTTTTCTCTCAACTGGATGAAATAATTATAAAATACATTTTTTTTTTTTTTGCAAGGATATATGTTCAAAAGAACCCAAGACGACAACATGAAAAAAGACGTTCCCCTGCCCCAGATGAAAATTGAAGGCACCCAATGGTCAAGAACAATGTTATGCTATCACCTGTCACCAACAAGCCTGTACATCCGGTAAATCAGATCTTCTTCTTGTTCTGTCATGTTGATCAGCTCCCACTCTATACTGCTCACCTCTGCAACACAAAAGCACACGATGACAGCACAACTCATAAGAATCAATCAAAACAGAACCAAGAAGAGAAACAACGAGGACCCAAGCGAGAATGGGAGGTGGAACAAACCTTCTGATTCATACTTGACAACCTTCCTGTGCCTCTTGTGATCCATTGGTGACACCCTGGTGGCAGAGGAAGAAGGGGAAGAGAGCAGTAGAGAAGTAGAAAGAGGAATATGGATGGGGAGGGTGGGACTTTGGGGGAAACCAGAAGGCTGGGGGATTTATTGAGAAGAGGATTTATTTATTTTTCTTTCTGTTACGGTTTTAGGGCCTAAAGCGTGTGAGGGACAGAAAGGGGAACGACAGGTGTTACCGAACAAGCAAAATTCCCCAGGTTGACGAGTAGTTGTCACTTACCCTCCAAAATCCAAAAAGGCAGATATAAAGAATAAACGGAGGAATTTTTAATGCAAAAATTGCATCCGACTTCATACATTGAAGTATGTAAGGTTTTTTTTAAAAAAAAAAGGCTTCTTATAAAGAATGATTTTTAAGTAGGCTAGCTACTAGATATGTGAGAATGGTATAATGTCGGATAAATCATAACAAGAGCTGTTATTAGAGAGTAATCCACATCACAAAATCAAAAAAATATTTATGAATTTTACAGAATCTTGGACCATTGCATTCATTATTCAATTGGTTTTAAGTTCAAAGTCTAGATTCAATATAGGTGACTATTAACTATTAAGACAGTGACAGGATAATATGTACTTGATTGTCTTAGTGGTACTCCTTCCTCCCAAGTGATGCCATATCAATTGTGTCCCTAGGACATGTCTTTCTTCTCATTTGTTATTAAGTAGCCCATGTTGTCCTTCGAAGTAGGTAAAGAATTTCAATTTCTTTCTCCAACCAACTGAAGACATTCCATGATGGGAGTAAATTCACAGTGGTCCAACAGATGCTTGATCCTCACGGAATGTCTGCGAAGAACAGAGGTTGTGAATTTAATGCCCTGTACAATTTTGCCCTTTGGTTCCCCATTGACCGATATAAGGTTGCTTCACTCCTTTTGTATTGGAGTTTTTTTTGGTTGACAAGTTAGGCAGCAAGAATCTAACAAGAAAGTTCAGTGAGTGTCAGCAAAAGAGTGTTCGGTCCAAAGATGTTCATACTTGCAGTGTCTGGTACTGTGGTACATAAGCTAATTAAAAGTACTGGGCAAAGAGGCAATGGGATTATCCCTACAGAAGCAACATCTGGCCAGCCCCATTTTGCAACCTGGGCTTGTAAGTGGTATACAATTCTTCAAGCTTGAGGACAAGTGGTATCCTTACGGACTGTGTCAGGACTGGTTTCTTCTTCCCTTTTTTTTTTTTGGGTGTGTACGTCTAATATTGTACTGGTCTCTTCTTCTTCTTCTTCTTTTATGTATTGTTTCTTTCCTATGGCGTACTGTCTTCTTAAATTGTATGTCATATGTGTGATCACAGGACAACGAAATATAAGCTTGAAAATAGACTCTTAATCATGCGGCCCGATGTGGAGTGAACATTTTTCGAATGAGGTGACCTATGAAGGTGAATGATGTGGAGTTACGAGGGTTTATGCTAACAACGATTCCTATCCATGAGAACAATGGCTTTCCTGTAATCAATCAACTGTTTCCTCTAGGAATCACTATTGAAACAAGCGTCTTCGTCTCTCTCTTTTTAATTCTACACTATTGATATTCATAACTCTCCACCTGAAGTAATACTAGTCATGGATAAGCTCCACTTTGTTTAACAATTTCTTGTCTTTTGCTTAGCGTCTTTGTCAACTTCACAAGCTGAGCTTTATGTTCGTAATCCGTGATATATTTTAAGCATTTTCCCCTCGGAGCCGCTCTTCTTACTTTAGAGCATGACTACTCTGTGTTTGTTCTGCCATGCTTTTCAACTAAAAGTAGCTAGGAACAATTTTCTTGTACAATAATCCCTTTCAGTAATTGCTTACCTTTCTATAGAATCACCACTAGTATTTCAAAAAGCAGTTTTCCTTAATAAATCTGATGTTCTTCCCCAAAACAAAGCATAATCATTTTGTCGTGTCTTCCAATCTTATTGATAGAAAATGGAGATTAACTAGAAGAGAATGTAAGAAATTATTCATGAAAACCAGTCAGCATTTGGTTTTCTAGAGTGTGGCCATCTTTCAGCTCCTTGAGAAGACAGATTAACGACTTACTCTTTCTGTTAATTACAACCATATATATACTTGCAAAAGTATACATCTTTGTGAAGGCTTAATATTAGTGGCACTGTAAATGATCAAGTCATATACTAATGATGTTACAGATTCTATGTTGCTAATCTCTATGTATACAGAAGCAGACGAAGAATAACAGGTGGGAGGGGGGGTAAATACAGCGTGCCTATGAATTACAGTGCCTCACGGATACAATTTGTGTATATATATATAT
>JAMKQA010070459.1:0-11327 GCA_024699735.1 Posidonia australis | reverse complement strand
GCTGGACTGATCTGTCACTCTTGATGTTGGTATGTCTTTTTGATTTCAAGATAAGGCACTTATATCTTTTTCAAGTTATAATATTTATGAAAAATATGCACAAGTAAATAATCATCAAAATTCATGTAATATTTCTAACAGTAAGCTCTAGCGATCATCGAAGGTTGTCAGTGGTGGATCGGTAGATGGTCACGGTGATTGGGTGAGGACCGGAAGGGGGTGAGGCGCATCCTAGAGGCTGTGTGGAGGTCTGGGGGACCTGAGTCCACCCCTCCCGCTTGGTTCTCCAGCGACGACTCCGGTCATCTTCCTCGGTGACGTCGAGCGATGCTTCGTCCGCCTAGGCTGTCATAAGGCTAACGGAGGACATAGGGAGCAAGGAGGAGTGCCTACAAGTGTTCCTACATGCCTATTTCTAAGGTCTATTGGGTGAATCCCCTTCCCCATCTAACTCACCAGAGATGGGTTCTGGTGGGATGATGGGTTGCAGCGAAGAGGGAAATGGAGTGGCTATCTCTCTCGTGACCATCTTAGGCACCCAAGCAGAGATAAGGACGCCCAAATACACATAAACACATCGGAACAGTGAAAAGGAAAGAATTGAATGCAGATGGTGTTTACCTGTACCGCGGTTGGGTGGGGCTATCTCCGATGTTGCTCAGTGCGGTTGGACGTGGCTGGGGATGGAGAGTTTAGGTGGAAGGAGTAGAATGTGGATGTAGGTGCTCTGGTTCTGGGTTTTTCTAGGATAAGATCTTTGGTGATCTCTCTGTTCTCTCCTCTTCTGCTGTCTCTGTTCAATTCCTCCCCTACTCCAATTGGTTTTTTTTGGGCTTTAAAAGGAGGTGGCAGATGGGAGGTTGCTGGTGTGTGATCGTGGTTTGCGGTTAGATTTTCGTGGGGAAGGAGGGATGGGAGAGCGGGTGTCGTTGAGGAAGAAGAAACACTGTAGCATTAATTTTTTTCCTAAGTTCTAAATTGAATTTGGTTTGGGCTATGAGTGGGCCTGACAATTGGGCTTTTGTTGTTTTTGTTTTGTTTTGTTTTTTTTTTGTTTTAGGTTTGATTTTGGTTTTAGGTTTTTAGGGTTTTGATTTTTTGGGTTTTAGGTTTTGATTTTTTGGTTTTAGATTTTGATTTTGTTTATGATTTTGATTTTGTTTTTAGGTTTTAATTAGGTTTATGATTTTGATTTTATCATTTTAATTTAGGTTTTAATTACTTGGTTTTAGATTAAAATTTTTAGGATTATTGTTTTTCTTTTAGGGTTTTTGTGTTTTAGGGTTTAAAATTTTTAATTATTTTAGGTTTTTTGTGATTTAATTAGTTGGTTTTAAATTAGGATTTTCAGGATTTTAATTATTTTAGGGGTTTTTAGGGTTTTGGATTTTAATTTGAATTTTTAGTTTAAATTAGGGTTTTTGGGTTTTAATTAAGGGTTTTTAGTTTAATTAGGGCTTTTAGGTTTTAATTAAGGGTTTTTTTAGTTTAATTGGGGTTTTTTGTGTTTTAATTAGAATTTTGGGTTTAAATTAGGGTTTTTAACTTAATTAAATGACTTTAGGGTTTTTTAGGGTTTTGGGTTTAATTTAGGTTTTTTTCCCTTGAATTTAAATGGATTAAAATGGTTTAAATGGATTTTATTTGATTTTGACTTTAATTAGGGTTTTCACTTGATTAATTAGGGTTTTAAATGTTTTTAGGTTGATTTAAGTGAATTTTATTCAATTTTGACCTTAATTAGGGTTTTCACTTGATTAATTAGGGTTATAGGTGGATTTTATTTAATTTTGACCTTAATTAGGATTTTCACTTGATTAATTAGGATTTTAAGTGGATTTTGTTTGATTTTGGTTTTAATTAGGGTTTTACTTAATTAATTAGGGTTTTAAGTGGATTTAGGTGGATTTTGTTTAATTTTGGTTTTAATTAGGGTTTTACTTAATTAATTAGGGTTTTAAGTGGATTTAGGTAGATTTTTTTTAATTTTGGTTTTAATTAGGGTTTACTTAATTAATTAGGGTTTTAAGTGTTTTAAATGAATTTTATTTGGTTTTGATTATTAATTATTAGTTTTTGCTTTAATTAGGTTAGAGTCAGCTTGTGTGGGCTTAAGTGGGCTTGAAGGTTTAGGGTTTTGGTGGAGTTAGGGTTTAAGGGTGGTGGTTGCAATTCCAGAGCATCTTCTAGAGGAGCTTGCTGCCAAGTAACTGCAAAATCGGGATGTCTACACACCTACTTTTGGCTTCCTCCAAAAGTAGATAAGTAATTCTTGGAAGTTGGAAGTAAGAGAAAATGCCTTCTGAAAATGTATATTGTTTTCAATTGTTCTCCCATTTGGAAATTTATATTGCTTTCAAATTATCAACTCTTATTATTGAAAATATTATGGTTCATGCTTTGATTTTCATCTTATTCTTGTCGGAACACATCAAAATTATGTGTAAGTTATTATGCTTTTTATACAAATAATTGTACATTACTATTAGAAAAGTTTCATTGTGCAACGCACGGGTCCTTCGCTAATAGTAAATATTTCTCGTTTTTTTGAGAGTTTTACATGACATTTATATATGTTCTTGGTTTGTATTGTATTATTTTTTCAGAAGAATTACCCAAAAAAAAACCCCATCTTTCTTGGAATTTATGATAATAATTTAAGCTTTTTTCTTGCATATAGCTTAGGAATCATTTGGCTAATAAAAATTAGGATTTTTTTTATTTAAACCAAAAATTAGAAGAGAAAGCCACTCCCAAGGGAGAGGTGGGGAGAGAGAAGAATCAGCAATGGTCTTTTTTTCGAGAGGTAGAAGACCATTGCCCCAAGCTCATGATTGAGCATATTCCAATATGAAAAGAATTTGTTGTAGGCTGGACCGTGAGACCCAAACAAAAGGTGGTTCTTTTATACCAAAAGAAAAACCAAAAGCAAGTGTAAAAACTCAATCCCTACAGTATTTGTTGCGTCTATACCTGTAATGAAATCATAGTTACATTACGACCGTAATTGGTCATCTGATCATTTCTCTATTCCAATAATATATTGGAATAACTCAAAGATTTATTTCATGCAATCTTTTAGGACAACTTAAAAGAGTTATCACACAGCGACAATTAGCACTGACATTTGGTTGGCAATTGAGGTAATTGGATGTAAAGTATGTTTTTCTTTGTGGAGACTTAAAAGAAGAGGTTTATATGTCTCAGTCTCACGACATTTTGATAATACAAAGTTTTCTCATGTTTGCAAAATGTTCAAATCAAGCTATGGTCTTAGACAAGCTCTAAGAACTTGGTTTGAAAAATTTACAACTAGATTGGTTGAACTTGGATTTATTGTATCTAATTCAGATACTTTTTAATTCATTTATGCCATTAGTTCAACCAAATTGTATCTTTTGTTGTATGTAGATGACTTCATAATAACTAGAACTTTTGCAGCACTTGATGATCAGCTAATACAAAGCTTGAGCCTTCCCTTCAAAATGAAAGATATGGGAACCTTGTCATATTTTTTAGGAATCAACATTACAAGATCCGATTCAATGCTTATTCTTAATTAATCAAAATACATTATTCAATTGCTTGGAAAATTTGATACGATAGGATGTAAGCCTGTTTTAAGTCTTGCTGCTGTCACAAAAATGAACGAGACTAATGGTGAGCTGCTTCCAAATCCTACTTCTTACAGGAGTATAGTAGAAGCTCTTAAATATATTACCTTTACTAGGCTTGATGTTGCCTTTTCAATTAATTAAGTCTATCAATTTCTTCAAGCACCTATTACCATACATATGACAACAGTCGAGGATTCTTTGCTTTTTAAGGGGAACTCTAGGATTTGTTCTTACATTTACTCCTAGCCCTTTTGAGTTTTCTATTTATTATGATGTTGATTGGGTTGGATGTCTAATTGATTGTAGGCTAACTAATGATTATTGTGTGTATTTTGGATAAAATCCAATATCATGGTGTACCAAGAAGCCAAGTGTGGTGTCTCGTTCATCAATTGAAGGTTAGTACAGATGTATTGCTCATACAATTGCTGAACTTTATTGGCTTTGTTCATTGTTACAGGAGCTTCATATTCTATTAGCTAAGGCGTCAATTATTCATTGTGACAATATTGTTGCTATTTCTCTATCCTTAAATTTAGTGTTTCATGTTAAAACAAAACACATTGAAGGATATTGTCATTTTGTTCAAGAGAAGATTGCTATAAAACATGTTGTCATGAAATGGTTGATATTTTCACTAAAAGCCTTCATTTTAAGTGAGTTTCTTCAAGCCAAGTTTCACCTTCATGACTCTAGGTTAAGCTTGAGGGAGGTTAATAATGAATGTATAATTAATAAATGATTAGTCACTAATGACTGTAATTAGTTTAGCTTGTTCAGATTAGTTACAGTAGTTAAGAAAGTTTATCATAGTTGTTTTAAATATGCTGGAATGTGGATCGATTGTAGAGTGATGGTTGTAATAACAAATGGCTTGTAAATGGCTATGAACACTACTGATCTTGTAAACCTTTGAGACAGTAGACAGAATACTTGTCTCCTCTTCTTTCCTTTTGCTTCTTCTCTGATTCTAGTTTGTTTGCTGAAGCTGTGAGCTCAAGCTTGTGTTTGAAAGTGGACGTCATAAAGTAGTGTAACACTTGTCAACTCCCCTTTTTTTTTTTTGTAGTTTTACTGATAGAGGCCTAGATTAAACAAAGAATAAAGGCAAGATTGTTCCATTTTAGTGATGCATTTAAAGTCACACAAGACCACCCCACCCAATCCAATCAAATGAATCAAGGAGAATGGACGCAGTCAATGCGCATTTAGATTTGCTCACTTGAGGCACTTGTATTCATATACTCTACACTCTAATCTAGAGTTTAGTTTCATTACATGTACCTGTAATTTACTCTTCTAGCTATGTTGTGGATGATGCTTCATGGTTTCTTTGTTAGAAAAAAACAAAAAGAAACAAAGCAGAGCTGAAGTCACTCTCACATGTTTTGACATTATGCCAAGAGAAAATGTGGCTAAGAATCGGTTGAATTGTATCTGAGGTTGACCTTAACTAAATTATCTTTATTCTTTCGTTTTTTTTTGTAATTTTGTTAATTTCGTACTCTAATTTTTTGGAGTGTAATTGCAGATAAATCAATTAATTCTTGAACCGTATGGTACAATCGCTCACTCATATTCATCATTTTGTTGAGTTGTATCCCGCTGAGCCATAGTCAAATTTCTGTTTATTTCTTTTGTTCTCTCCATTTTCCTCTTCCTTTTCCTCTCAACTTTGGATCATAACAAAACGGCAATATATTGAAACTACCATCCTCATTCTATTAAAATTTACATGAAGCTGGGAGCTGGAACCAGATGAGTACAAATTTTGCTTGGAAATACAGATGGTACCCATCATATCTATTCTTCATGATAATAAGGAAATTACATTACAATACAGATACGAGTTAAGAACATTCTTCTAACCAGAAAGAGCACTGGTGTTGTACACAAGAAGAGCACCACCTAGAAGAAGGGCCCCAAGGGTGACTGCCCAGATCAACAGTCCAGTTGTTCCTGCACAATTTGATTGATATAGTTTAGCTATCTAAATGCAAGATTCTGTAGTAGATTTCTAAGGTAAGATGGCATAAATTGCATACCTCCAGCGTAGACATCACCACTTTTAGACCACTCCTCTGGTGTGTAGATGGGACTGTAACGATTAAATCAAGAAATCGGATCAACAACGATGAGCACTAAAAGTAAGGTTGCTTCCTCTCTCTTTTTAATCATTCTGGGTTTTAACATACCTGTATCCGTCAACGTTCGCTCCGTATTTGTTTGCAAATTGGTAGACACCCTTACCCTGCAAATATTCAAGTACAGAATTAGCAGAAAATTAATGATTATCAACAAGAACAAACAACAGATCGGAACGGTTTCCTAACTGCGAAAGTCTCATGCTGCATATGGTATTTAGAGAAGTATGGGATTAAAAAGGTCATGTTCTACCTTAGCCTTCCTTCCTGACGCATCCAAATCATCAGGCAAGCTCATTCCTCCTCCTGGGCCTGTGGAAGTTTTGAACGTTCAGTTAAAACTAAGAAAGATGAATAGATGGAAGTAACAGAACTATCAACTTGATATAAATCTTCAAAAATTTATTTTAGTCTATTTTGAAAGCTCTAACATGAAATTCACAAGCTTAGTTTACTGAATCCTTGTACAACAAACAACAAGAACTTGTGTTGTGCATGTGTACTTGTAGTAGGAGCTTCAAGCTACTTGCCATTAAGTATAGAGTTCTTATTTAGATTTCTAACTATTCTGTGCAACAGATCTACTCGCAGGAGGGAGAATGGATGGGATAAATATCTCACAAACACAAAGCACAATCCTATCAACTATTTAATGATCTAAATCTGAGTTGGTACATGAATCTGCAGTTGATGACTGTCAACTTAGCATCAAACTTTCAAGATCACATTTTTTTAGGCAGAAACCCTCGTGAATTGATGCCATATACTATAACAATCATAATACATGAACTAGAGCAATTCAAGAAGCTCAGGAAGAAGAGAAGAGACGCAGATGCTGACCATAAGGTGTGTCGGTCTTAGTCTTCTTCTTGACACCACTTGCCTGAACCTTGAGGGAGGAAGAAGGCCTTGCAAGAGAAGGGAGGCCTCTCACAGCGGAAGGCCTAACAGCCAAAGGAGACGTGATGGTAGCTGATGCCATCTCTCTTATGCCTTCTCTGTGGAATCCTGAGTCCTCCTCACCAGTACCCTTCTGGTCTCTGTCTCCTCTGCTCCTGCATCGGAGCTGATATGGAGCCAAACCCCACTAGGGGTGGATAAGAGATTGATTTGATCGATTCACACGTGGCAGTATCTTATTGGCTTGGCGTGATATGTTCTAGCACACATTATCCATAATGGATTATCCTTTTGCTGTAGACTTGAAGTAAGATCTTTTTTTTTTTTTTTTTTGTGGTTTACATTTGATCAAATGTCTAACGGAATGTTCCAGAGGATAGGGATTACTTCTAGTTAGGCAACCACAAAAATCAAAATGTAAGGATATTCTTTTTGGAAATTTCCAATTAATTAAAAATATTTTCTAAAAAAAGAAAGCAAATTTTAAGTTAAGGCCAACAACATACAAGTTCGGTTCAAAACTAATACAGAGTAAAACGCGAAGATCCACTGCACATCTTTGCATGCATTTGAGTTTTTTTTTTTTAAGTGCATAATATAGTGTCTGTATTAAAACACAAAGGAGCACCATGCAAACAAAATTAACTTAACCCACAAGTACAATTCTTTCTTAACCGTGAATTCTATACTCCATGCATTCTATCACATTCATCCACATAAACTGTCTCATCCTGAATGAAATAGAGTACAGGATATATGAAACATTTGGAATTGAGCCTTGATCGTTACAGTAAATACAGAAGAGAAAAAATGGCGAGTGATACCTGAACATCCGTATCTTGCAGGATATTAGTTTGTGCATAACAAGTCATTTTGTTTTATTGTTTTATGTGTGGAATTGTCAGCTATATCAACAATAAGATTACACAAGAATCTAGATTAATACCATTAGAATCTGGAGTTTCAATTCTCAGGTTGGGAAGATGGCATCATAGCAAGCAGAGAGAGAGAGAGACAGAGAGAGAGATGGGAGTTGCAGCAGCTGCAGTGCACTTCCATCCACAGCTGACCTTCCACCGACGGCCAGATGCGATGGGTCAACGTTGTTGTCGTCTGCAGCGTACCAGCACAGGTTACTCTATGTTTTCTTCTCTCCCTAGACCCCGTCGACTCCATTGCTCCGCCGCCTCGGGAGATGGTGAAGGAGAACAACAGCAGCAGCAGCAGCAGCAATTCAAAGGGGTTGGTTCAGCCCAGGAAGAAAGGCCTGGTATGTGCTTTTCTTTAGGGAAAAAAAACAATTCACTACAGAAAAAGAAAAAAAGGTTCTCCTTTTGTTGTTGTTGTGTTCTCCTTTTGTCTGCAGCTACTTGATCTAGTGATTGTACTAATATATATCAATTATCATTTATAAAAATAAAAAAAACAGTTTCAAGGTGAAAAGATGTAACTTTTGCGTCTTTCTAGTTCTAGTGTCGGTTTTTTCTTGGTTGATCGATTCGCTCCTCTAATTATCTGTGATATGTTCTGAATGAGGTATAGAATAGAAAATAGACAATTAGACAATTTGGAACCTCAATAACACAAAAGTCTAGCTTGATTTTGCCTCGAATGTTTTTCATTTGAGTTTTGCCTAAAATGTTGTGTTCCCAAACAAGGTGCAATGCACCATTTGAGTTCATTTTTTTTTTGCCATAGTAAGTATTAGTATTATATATTAGTCCTCGGTGTATACCGGGATCAAAAAGAAGTAACAAAATTTAGGCAATGTTCATGCCAATATTACAGACGACCAAGAATGGCAATGTAATATAAGAAAAGAAAGCAAAGAGGGCAGAGGACGAAGCTACTGCTGAGGTAACGGGGCAGCAACCGCAGGCAGGATAGTGGAGTCCACAGAGGAAGGAGGAGCCTCGACAGAAGCAAAAAAAATTTCTACCCAAGCAGCCTTCATAGAGACAACGGAGCTCCTCAAGTCCTCTTTGACAAAATCTGGTAGAAGAGATTCTAACCAAAACTCCATTAGTCCAATAATATCAGCAATGGAAACAAAGATCGGTTTAAAAATGTTGCGAAAAATCCTGACGTTCCTCTCTTTCCAGGTAACCTGTAGAATGGCCTGAATGAGGAGGAACCAGTTGGAATATCCAGGATATAGTAGGAAGCAAAAAATCTGTGCGACAAAATCGCAGAACCTAAACAGATGAGTATTAGATTACAGAATCTCATATTTTCAAACCTGCATCCAATCGACGAACCCGAGATGGAGTCGTCGGAACAAAAACAATGTTCGCGTAGATCTGAAAGACGTAGATCTACTAATAGGCGTAGTCTGATCGAACAAAGAAAAGAGAAAGGGAGAAGCAGATCTGCGAGAGACAGATCTGAGAGGAAGAAGGAGGGAGAGGCAGATCTGAGAGGTAGAAGGAGGAGAGGCAGATCTGAGAGGTAGAAGGGGGGAGAGACAGATCTGAGAAGAAGAAAGAGGGAGAGGCAAATCTGAGAGGTAGAAGGAGGAGAGGCAGATCTACAAGAGGCAGATCTGAGAGGTAGAAGGGGGGAGAGGCAGATCTGTGAGAGGTAGAAAGGAGAAAAGTAGATCTGCAAGAGGCAGATCTGAGAGGTAGAAGGGAGGAGAGACAGATCTATGAGAGGTAAATCTGAGAGGTTGCACAAGCATAATAACGTAGATCATGCTACTCAATAACTGACAATGTAAATGAAACGAAAGAAAAAAAAAATCAAACCAGTCGAGTTCGTGTGCAAGAAGATGGCCGACGACGAAGGGAGATCCCCCATGTGAATCTCGCTCCCTTCGGTGTCCATCAACACCGCGACGGCAAACCCCTTCTCCTCATTCAACGTCCGAACCCTCCCGATCACCTCCCGGTGCCAGTCTTGATCCCCGTGGCACATGTTCCCCCTAGCGACGTCGATCTGCTCCGCCCCGCAGGTCGCTGGCCCGATCGAGCACACCAGCTTTGTCCGACGCGTGCTCTGGAACCCGATCTCCTTCAGCTCCGCCTCCGTCACCGCGCCCACGTCGATAACCCCCGCGGACATCAGCACCCCATTGTCGGGCATCGCGACTGCGGCTGCGCCGTCCAGATCCGAGGGCACCACCGCGCAGATCCGCCCAGGGAGGGCCGCCCGGCGGGATGGGAGAGGTGGGGGTGGGGGGGGGGACTGCGATCCGAGGGCACCCCATTTGAGTTCATTTTGAGTGTCACTAGGTGTGACACACTCATGGTTTTTAGGGAGAAAAATCTTGATGCCCATAATTAAGTAGGATTACCAGTTTTCTACTCTGGTGTCTACAGCAGGGTTCAAATGAGCCTACTGTTGACTCATACTTACTAGAGGCTTCATTTAATCATTTCTTTGACAAGTTTTATTCACTAGCAGTTGCCTGTTGCTAGCCTTTTATTCTGTTGGAAGCTTTACATCGTTGTTTATTGTTGTCATCATATAGTTCCTGGGCTGCACTTTGCTCTTCAATCAAAAGATTTCATCAAAATGTACATTGGAGTCATACAAAACATGGACATGATGATGTAGTTAATTAGACTTCAGAGAGGTATAATATAAAAATGGTTGTTGCCGAACTTGTTGCTTATAATCAAATTGGCATGTGGGAAAATATATATATATATTTTTTCAAAGTTCTACATCTATTGAGATTCAAATACACAACCATCCAACTAAAAGAATAATCATGTATCAAATGAGTTATGTTTTGTTCGATAAATAAAAATATTTCATTTCAATTGAGCAACGATTAGAGATGGAATTCGGACCAGGCCGGACTATCTAGTAGCCTGCTCAGGCCTGGACCTGGTTGGGCCGGCCCGAAGGCTGGTCTGGGCCTGCTTGTTAAAATAGGCCATGGGCCCGGCACGGCCCATGGCCCGTATGTGGGCTGAGCTTACAGGCCGACGGGTCGGGCCGGGCTAGGTCGGTCCATTGGGCTTAAAAAAAAATTTAAAATTATTTTTTTATTAATAAAAAAATATTTGAAATACAACAATTTTTTTTACATAAAAAATACAAAAGATATTTACATCATTTGTTTTACATTTTTTTTAATTTTTACATCAAGAATTATTTATTTGGGGAGTCTGTTCTGCCTGTTGAAGTTGATGTCGCATCATCGTCTTCTTCTGATTCAGATTTCAAGCTCAATTTTTGAAAACGATCAACCGCATCGTACCAATCTTTTAAGCAGACGGAGGCTTCTACAGACTTCTCTGATAATCTACTTCTTTTATCATTTAATACTCTTTTTCCTGTAGAAAATGCAGATTCCGATGCCACAGTTGACGCCGGAATCGTTAGTAAATCTTTTGCCATTTTTGCAACTATAGGAAACCTAACAGCTGTAGTAGACCACCAATTTAATATATTTAAGTTATCTATTTTTAAATCACTAAAAGCAATTGGGGATTCTAAATAATTATCTAATTCATTATTTGTACTTGATTTTATATATTTTCCCTTCTTTTTATTTAATTTACTCCATAAAGAACTACCACTACTACTACTACTTGTTTGTAATCCTAATAAATTAGATGCTTGACCACTAGATGTTTCACCGTAATTTCTAACATATTCTTCAAATAAATTATATAAATTTGTCTTTATTTTATCATTAAATGAATCTATATGC
>JAMKQA010070458.1:0-10869 GCA_024699735.1 Posidonia australis | reverse complement strand
CCCCCCCCCCCCCCCCCCCCCCCCCCCCCCGGGTGTGCCATTGGAAGAACAAAGTGCGTCCCTCTCCACCCGAAGCCTCTCCTCGGTCTCGAGGGGAGAGACAGAGCCCGCAACAGCATGGATTCTCCGAGATCTGCGACGAGAGTTGTGGGTCGGAGCAGCGGGAGAAGGGGCCTCCTCCTCCTCGGTGAGGCTAGCCTTGAAGGCCTCCCAGTCGAAGGAGGTGGCGCGGAGGAGAAGAGCTTTCGAGCGGCAGCTAGGGTTTCGTGGTCTGGAACGTGTGATTTCACATTTTTCTGGAGTGTTGATACGGAATGCTAACAATCGATTTGTAATACTTTCTGTTGAATGTATGAAGAACAACAGTTAGCAGTCATTGTAGCTCCGCCTTCTTTCTTCTGCTTTCCTGCTAGCTCAGTCTTCTCTCTACGTTCACTGTTAACGCCGGTAAGGCCACAACATGTATTCAACTATTACAGGTAGAAACGCCCACGCCTGCGAAGGCCCTCCACCTGCTAACACATTGCAATTGGCAGGGTCAGTACTCAATACATACTGCAAATCTGCAACTGCCACTTAGGAGTCAGATGATGCATTGCTCTCCTCTTGGTACTACCAGCATTCATATGTCCCCATTAGAATAAACAACTTGCCCTCTAGTCCTATGATGATAATTAGATCCTAACCACCACATTATTGCAAACATATAACAAGTGCTGATATGGTAAGACTTATGCTTTATGATTAAAAGCTTCTTCTGCCTTATTTGGATTTCTAGAAATTAAAATTTTGGTTTTATCATGCAGCTTGCTGGTGGTGTTTGTGTGTTGAAAAATATGAAATCATGTATAGCGTCTTACTCACTGTTTCCTTATCATTTTGGTGCAGTGATCAAATGTCGACTCATCGAATTCGTCTAGAATACATCTCTAGCATCCAACACGCAATCATAGTTTCGGTGGGTTTTGGCAGAGGACACAGTTCTCAATCTCAACTGTTTGCAAACCAAACAGTGTTTCTCATCATCAGCAATATTGAATTTGACAAACGGCACCCATCATTCTCTCAAGCTTGTATTTCTCACAAATCAGACAAGTGACCCGAAATAGTTAGGACACAAGGCACATCCACGGACGTGTGTCTCCTTGTCGTATGTACCCCATGAGAAAGTTTGGAACGCCCAGTTCTTTTTGATTTGGGTATTTTTCCTTGTAGATCTAAGAGTGAGTGAGGAGTCATTTTCTAGGACCAGAAGCTGTATAACGAAATCTCTCAGAAGTTACTGAAGTCTCGCCATCATTTCTTTTCTTACCAGTGTTTATATATTTCTTCTGTAAAGGTTCATATATGATGAAATAAAGCCAATACTACAACATAGTAAATATTAAAAAGTCAAACATCTTACAGAAGCTGTTCTTGGGAGAGTTTCGGAGTCGATTGCTTCTGAGCAAAATTGAAATTTGAAAGTCCCTCAAATTGGACAACTTACTTCAAATCAGTTCGAACAACAGATTCTCAAAGTAAACTAAGAAAATCTTTCAGAAGCTGATCAATATGGCTTCTCTTATAAAGCATTTCCCTCTAAACATCACTGAGATCTCACACTTTCCAAAAAGGCACCCATGGGATCCTTTTTAATAGACCCATGAGAATTTTTTTTCCCTTTGCATGAAATATTCCAAGGGATATTTCTCGTCTACATTTCTTCGAATAAAATTAATTAGACGACTAACTATTGTGTTAACTGCATAAATTTCTGTTATCTTCCACCTTTTGAAAGCTAGCATGCATCGGATTTTCAATCTCCAGATATCAAATTCATAAATGTCTTCCTATTTTTTAAAAGTAATGGTATGACGGGCTTTAAGGTTTGGCTAAAAATGATGTTTTCTATTAGTAAAACATGAAACCCCGTAAATCAAATTAAATAAAACATGGAAACCCTTCTCACGCGTGAGTCATAAATTGGTTGAGATCTAATATCGTAAGTTAGTTTTGGGGAATATATTGATCTAGAACACATATATATACATAAATACTGCAGAAACAACGACAGCATATATATATATATATATTAGCCATAGAAATGTTATTGGCGATGGTACAACGGGGGGAAAACGATAAAATTTGGCCTCTTTAATCGACGTCTTAACAACGGAAGGACGCATATATGCTTCACTATTATCCTACATTAAATTATATCTGAAGAGGCACAAGAAGGAATCGAAATTAACAAGAAAGGGAAGGATGACCAAGAACCTGATATATGCAGCCACCTCAGGGGTCAGGTGGTTTGCATGGAGAATGACACAAGTCGTGAAACATGGCATTGGAGATGTATTTAATATTTAGGTTAGGTCTGGTGAACCGAACATATTGGATTACGACGGCCCCACAAGGCCACGACCACATGTGGGTGTGTGCCGTGTGTCCAGGATTGGATACACTTAGGGTCCCTGATCAGTAATTAATAGCATGGAAGTTACGCATTCGTTGACAGATGTGGGCGTCCTACAGTAGTCGCCATGTGAGATTTCCTTATAATAAGCCTGATTAGCCCATCAACGTGTAGACGACCACTGTACATGAGAACCACGGCCCGTGCTGTTCTATTGTCTCCGCCCCCACCATTAATTTGTTCCTTACCGACAACGCCGACCATCGTTGAATTCCAATGCCCTTGAACGCAACCATTATTTCAACCTCGACAACGCAATTACAGCATGGGTATATGTCATTTGCATAGGCACCAACTAGTGATGCCCATGCACCGCTTTTAAAGACATTTGCGTCAATTCAGGCTTTGCTGGTGGGTTCTCCAAGGGCAAACATGAGATTCTACTAGAAAACAAGGATATCAAATGGATACGAATGTGTATAATATTGATTTAATGCAAATATATAATATCTTCTAATACCATCAATCGGTGCAATTCTACTGTTTTGGGATCATTACACTGAACAGAAGACCATACACCACACAAGCTCTACGACAAGTTTTTGACGTCTATATCAGTATTGAACTATACGAACTATACATACAAATAAACAATGCACTTTAGTGAACATTTTCGCTTTGACAAAATGCAATATCAAACTAGACGGTCTATACTTTTGGATCACATCTCAAGAATGATTTAATGTTAGACGTCAGATGAAGTTACTTTGTAGTTTTTTTTTTTTTTTGTTCTAAGATTTCAATCAAATGTCTTGAACTCACCTTAGCAATCATCTCTATGCTAATGTAAGATGTTAGAAAATCCGATTGGCGTAGCTTGTAAGCTGCTTAACTAGAAATTGAACCACAATGTATAAGTTGAAACACAATAACTAACATCTATAAATATCAACAAAATTATTTCCCTTTAATTTGTTCTTGATCATGTTCATATTGCAGTGTGTTAAAAAAGATTGTGGTAACAATACTACTGAGCATGAATTCAAACCCTAATCCCAAATGCTACATGGTATAAGAAGTAGGTTGATACTAGCAGGGGCAACGGGAGGGAGTTGGGTAGGGGTAGTTGCCCTTCTTTAAAAAATCTTATTATTTTATCTTATTTACAAATTAAAAAATTAAGGGAACAATGTAAACTACCTCTTCTATTTAAATTTGAATTTCATTATCATACAATTTTAAAAAAAAATTAAAATTATCATACAAAATTTACAAACAAAAACGTTAAAACCCCACATCCCCATTACAAAACCAAATCCCAAAAAAACATGCACTTCTCAAAAATTCTCACTCCTCCCCTACGCCTCCCCCACCTTCGTCTCGTTAAGTCATGGTTAGCTCCATTCTGACTCCAGTGTCGACGTCACTGACACTCTCTCTCTAACCTTCAGTAAACTACACCTCCCTCACTTCCAACCTCTTTCCTCTCCTACCTTCACCTCACCACTTGCTTCATCCCTTCTATGATGTCGATGTTGCCAACACTCCCTCCCTAACCTCTAGCGATACGACGTCCCTCTCCAACGTCGCCAACTTATCATTTCTTTTCTTATAGATTCATAGATCATTTTTACCCTTTATCTATAGGTAACCAAGCTCTCTTTCTCTCGTTGAACCAGCATTCTCAACTATAAAGCTTGTTAAAACTTAGTTTCGTAACAAAATGGAAGATACGTTTCTTATATATTATTTAGTTGTTTATATTGAAAAAGAAATTACCAAGAACGTTAATACTATTATCTTAATTGAAGATTTCATTAATATGATTAAGTGAGCAAAAGACTTAACTTCGATGAAGATTGAAGTTAGTTCAGATTAACGGTTTTATTTTTTGTAAATATTTATGTTTGGATATACTTTTGGATATTTTATCAAAGATTAAAATTTCTCTTTACGTTTGCTTTTGTAAATATCCATGTTTTAAAACAAATGGATTTTTTTTTTTGGATATTATATCTAATAACATATATAATGCAAAGTATCACCCCCTTGATTTAAATCCTGACTTCGCCATTGGATAGTAGATAACATTTGGATTGGCTTTTGGAAGTTAAGTTCTATTGATAATAAGGGAATGAGTTGAGGTGTGGAAACAAGGGCTCGCAGATGGAGAGCCTATATAGATGGAAAAACGAACGGAAAGGTGGAGGGCTTGTAGATAACAAAATCAAGAGACTCACATATTTTAATTTGGTTCTTTGCTGATTAACATAGCTTCTTAGCCTCTATTTTAACGAAAAAGTGTTTCTCGCAGTGACCATTCGATTTTTCCATGAAAATTGATTCTTATCAGAAGCTGAACCTAACAGTACTTGGACATACACGGCAAGCAGAGTGGTTAGCATTAAGAAAATAATCTGCGTGTATGTGGTGCAAGCAAGGCTACAACAAAAACGAACAATCAAGATAATTATAAGTTGGTGGGAGCATGAGAAGATTGAGAGACGACTGTAGTTGAAAGAACGTGGCAGCGAAATTGGATTTAACAAAAAGAATAATTCCAGGTTGAGACACAGACAATTGCATGCGGTGGCATCCTCTAGTGTCCTTATCCCTGAGTCGATATCGAACTTATTACACGGGATACCTCACGTAGGAGATTTGGTTAACATGTGGTGGTTGTTTTCGTCTGCGGAGAGATGTAGCCGAAAACAAAGAAAACGATCGCACGACACCGAAGAAGCCGCAACCTCCGAGCCTCCATGTGCGCCGAACGTGGGTAGGGCCGTGCGTGCATGGATGCTTCTAAAGTCACTCCTTGCTAACATCTTCAGCCTCCGCTCTTCGGTTTCAACACCAACCCTGCATAGAAGACTCAAGACTATACATGCATACACACCTCGATTAAAGTATACATTAGTTGTTATCAAGGTTTGTTTATACGTACCAACCAATACACATTTGTCAAGGCAATGCGCCTTCATTAAACTATAGATTATTTGTTTTCAGTGCTTTGTTTATATATGTTTTTGCTATTTTGTTTCCTGTCGTGATGGTCTTTTTGAAAACCATATGATAATGATGGCATCAAACGTATCTCCGTGCACCGTGGCCATTGCGAGAGTATTGGTTGCTTGTTACTGTAAGATTCCTCTTGCAATCATGATATTGATTTTCCCATTGTTTGAGCCTTGATTTGCCCATAACTCTTGCTGTCTGAACTCGTGAGACGGAGAAGAGAAGAGATCAGAAATTTAATTACTTGGTTTAATCCTTAGCTGCAGCTTATGTAAGCAGTAAGTATACTGGAGAAAAAAAACTCATTGGATTGTGATAAAATTAATTCACAGTGCAATATATATGAGCTGAGTTGATGCATGAGTACGTTAAATTAAAACTTATAGCTAATCGTAGCCTACGTGGTACGAACAGTGTTTGTTGTCTACTTTTAATCATGTACTTTTTAATCATGATTAAAGCGATCTTTCATCTAATACACAAGTTGCTCCAATAGTTAATAACAAATTGTCTTTATTTTAGATGTCACATTGATATAGGAGAAAATGATCCATCATTATATTATTAAGATTAGGGCATCCTACTCAAATTAAACCAACCGGCAATATCCAAGAACAAGTACGGTTTATATTTTTCAACTAATTAGCCGACCTACATTAACACCCTCGAACATGTCAAGAAACCTGGATAAATTTCGTTAATACCAGAAACAGATGCCCAACCGAAGTGTACTATGTTCCACAATCAATAAGTGTATGCAAATCAATAAACGAAGATGTCTAAGATCATATAAGATTCATTTTTTTTCTAATAAATTGATGTGAGACCAAAGACCTATAATAATTGTTTTTTTTTGTAAACGATAATTAATATATATTACACTTAAACACTTGATTATGAAAAAGACCCATAATAATTATTATATGTAAGGAAAACTTGTATGACTATTTGATTCCATATTTTAACAATCCATTTTCTTTTACCTTTTTATATCATGAACTTCAATGCAGGTGACGTGGCACTGCGAGCAACGAGGTGTGATTTCGATTGAACATGATTTGGACACGTGGCATCCTAAGAAGCGAAAGTGTAGTAAATTATTATCTATATCACTTTAAAAAGTAATAGTTTTATATGTGTCATTTGACTTTACATTTTGCACTCCAAGGTTTTAAATAAATAACACTTATTTTGAGAATATATTGAAAGTATGGCATGTGACATTCTCTTATTTTACAACGAATTAAAAGATGACATGTCATAAAACCTACTTCTTCTTTTTTTTTAAAACAATAGTATCATTAAATATAAGAAGTCACTTGACCATAAAAATCACCACCAAGTAAATCACACCATCCAAAATTATACAAACCAAAGGCAAAAGTTCAAAAATCAAAATGGCCAAACCTTAGCCTAAAATAACATAGGCCAATTAAAGTATTCTGCGAATTAAAAGTCTACAATTAAAATCTAATTTTCATTTCTAACCCCTGACTGACAAGGATCATATGGAGAGTCATCGGCCTCAAAAGATTGCAGGGCAACCATAGGGATACTATTAGAGGTTAGAATAATTAGTCCAATAAAGGAAGCAATAGACTAATCCACTTGATTGGCACGATCTAGGTCCCATCTATGCTGCATATTAGACATAATCTGAGATAGTTCCTCACAACTTTGACCTATATAAAAGTGTTCTCTTAAAATTTTGATTACTGAAATTATACCAAAGATAATATAATGACTAGGTCTGTATTTAAAAACATTATTATTTCTCTCCAACAAGAAACGTTCTAAATAAGAACGTTGCTTTCCCACAAACCGGAAGTGTAATAGAAGAGAAACTTATGAAGGTCTATTAAGTTTAATAGAATTAATTGTATTCATACACAAATTATAAGGGAAAAATATAAAAGTAAAATAAAGATATAAAGTGTTAAATATTTAACATTTCATATATTATTTAGATTTATTTTCCATTGTTATTTTACATTATTATTATTAATTAACTTTTATTTTTAATTTGACATGTGCTGCAGCAGGAGCAGTTGAAAGCCAAAAGTGAGGTTAAGGGGAGAGACTGAGAGAGAGATAATGGCGTTGGAATTAGAATCATAACAGTAGGAGGGTAGAGAAATTCGTCGTTATGAAATGTTTCACTGGCTTGACCACAGATTTGTCTCCCTACGTTACAGCCGAAGGGATTTGGGACTGTGGGGCTCAATGTGCGATTGAAAGGACCTAGTCCTAAACCACTCTTGTAGGCAGTAGCTACCCAATTGATTTCTTTACAGACAAAATCCAATCAACCCTTTCTGACGATGGCACTAAGGGTGTGTTTGTTTGTCCTACTACCACTATAGTCGCTTCAACTCCGATGTGAAACGGTTTCTCCACGTAAATACGTTTGATTTCGACGTTTTGACACAGTTTTATGTCACTCTAGTCATTGTAGTCGAAAAAGAAAAAAATGGAAGTAGATCATTAACACGGAGTGGTTACTGTAGGATTTTTATGGAAATGAGACTATAGTGTCGATTTTGGAAAACATGGACTAATTCAAAGTAGTAAACAAACACTACCTAAGTGTGCACCCAAAACACGGGTGGTCCATTTCATGATCCGCACAACGAAGTAATAACGTCAAATATCCTAGTCATGCAACCTAGCATCCTCCAAAATCTCTGGTTCATTTTTCTGATGAAATGCAAATAATTGGAATAATTGCATTATGAAAATTTGTAAGGAGAGAAATCGGTGGAAGGTTGGGAAGGTGGTTAGGGAGGTGGTTAGGGAAGTGGGAGGGGGGCTGGGTTGTGTACTTGTTGTGTGGGGCGTGGGAAGTGGGCCTGAACACATGTGGGTAGTTGGGCCCAAAGGACAAGTAGGAGGAGGGAGGGTTGTTGCCTGTTGGTGTGTCTTAAGTCCTAACCAGAGCAATGCATGTGCACAGGATTTGCATAATTATTGCAGTCTGTTACCTTTTAGTTTTTTGGAAGTTGAGAACTCCAACTTGTCCCTTTTGTGGCACTGCCTGAAGTCCTAAACCTCTGCCTTTTCCCTCTATAAATACACCACCGCCAACGCCCATTTTCATCACCCACGAGACACAAAAACACCAGTTCTTCTTCTGCACATTTCCTGCGCGTCCCCCCCAAACCCCACCACTCATAATGGCCATTCTGGCTGCCTCGGCTATTGTTCTCTTGTTCCTTCTCTCCTCCATCCATGGCTCCCACAGCAAAGGCTGGCAGAGTGCCCACGCCACCTTCTACGGAGGCGGCGATGCCTCGGGCACAATGGGTATTGCTCATTCTCCCGTCACTGCTCACTAACTCATTGTCTCTTACATTTTTGGGTAACAAGTAGTAGTTTGCCTAACTGGTTTGTGGTTGTGGGTGTGTAGGTGGAGCGTGTGGGTATGGGAACCTGCACAGCCAAGGGTATGGAACCAACACCGCAGCGCTAAGCACCGCCCTGTTCAACAACGGCCTCAGCTGCGGGTCGTGCTACGAGATACACTGCGTCAGCGACCCCAAGTGGTGCCTCCGTGGCTCCATCATGGTCACCGCCACCAACTTCTGCCCGCCCAACCCGTCCCTCCCCAACGACAACGGTGGTTGGTGCAACCCTCCCCGCCAGCACTTCGACCTTGCGGAGCCCGCCTTCCTCAAGATTGCCCGGTATCGTGCTGGCATCGTCCCCGTCTCCTTCCGAAGGTAGTAACAAAGACAAAACTCAACGTTGCCACCGTTGAGTAACAATTCTAAGTTCTGTTTCAGCTCATGTTGTTCAGTTCATCTTATAATAATCAAGCAGAACGTAAAATCTTCCCAAAACTTAATGTTTGCCCAACTTGTGCTGTAAAATATTTCAACTTGCAAACGTATTATTATTACTTTTGTCAAAGATGTCTTTCGAATTTACATTTTTTTTTTAATCTACTTGTAAATTAATTTGACAGGGTGCCATGTGTGAAGAAGGGAGGGATCAGGTTTACCATCAATGGCCACTCCTACTTCAACCTCGTCTTGATTACCAACGTGGCAGGAGCCGGAGACGTGCGTTCCGTGTCAGTCAAGGGGTCGAAGACCGGTTTGCAGGCAATGTCCAGGAACTGGGGCCAGAACTGGCAGAGCAACTCCTACCTCAATGGCCAATCCCTGTCCTTCAAAGTCACCACCAGCGACGGCAAGACCGTAATAAGCAACAACGTCGTGCCATCCGGGTGGCGGTTCGGCCAGACCTTCGAAGGGAACCAATTCTAACCAAGCAAATTAAGAAGAAAGCGCCATCATTAATCAATATTATCTATCTCGTTCTAGTCTACAACAGTTTGGTACGTTGTATTTATATATCAGTTATAAGCGAGGAAGTAAGGAGAATTGATTAAGCCTCCAGTATCTGAGAGGTTTGGCGGCCGATTTGAAAGCTGTGGTCGCTCCATTAGCACCCGCTAAGGCCTCTCTCTACTTAGCAGCTTAGTAGCATATATATGACACATATATATTTATTTAAGACTAAAAGGTTGGTGTTGATTATGAGTTTTGCTCGGTTTGTTGATGATTTGAAGATGTTTACCAATGTAAGAAGAGTAGAAGAAGCAGATGGTGGTGATTGAAGAGAAGTTGTAGATGTCGGTAAGTGATCACCCAGCTCACATGGGAGTGTTGAATGAGGTGGCTTAGGACCGACGTTTCACGTAAGGTTGGGATAGTGATCAGTGTTTGTACTCTAGACTTGTCATGTGAGGTGTGCAATCCTCAGGCCTAAAGTATGATCTGAACTTTGGTGCCACATTGTTTTTATATATTTATATATGGATGATGAATTGTGAAGCTGTTTACTTTGTCATGTGATGTGTTGGAAAAATTTGCTGTTTTTTGTCTCGCACAGAAATTTGTTTTTATTGGTTTATTGGGTTCTTGTTTAAGGAAAAGAGAAAGTTATATAAAAAAAATTTCCACAATTGGTGTGACATTGATGAGGAATCAGTTTTTTTAACTGAAGGTCTAGTGATTCTTCGCATATCAGCCGTCAAAGAACGGACAGGATTCTCTTCGGCTCCAAATTATCATGGTCGTTCAATGTCTAATGGACGGCTAGATTTTCTTTCAAGTTTTAGCTATCATAATAGAAACATATAATCGTTCGTCATGAGATGGCCGGTTGTTGTCCAGTGAATTGAACGTTCGTGACTAGATTCCATTACCAAAGGTTATCTGGGTAGTTGATTGGATAATTATCTAAGCATGGAGAAGTCGCATATATGAGGCGTGTCGCTAGTCTAATATCTATCAATAAAATTAACAAGATAATAACTTCTCCACTTGCATCACGGAACAACCACGTTCATCACTCAATACTCCACACAGTCCACATGCAATGCAATCAAGTCTGTACTCCACACAGTCTCCAATGCACTTATTGAATCCTAAAATCCATGTCTTTTT
>JAMKQA010070455.1:0-13632 GCA_024699735.1 Posidonia australis | reverse complement strand
TTTCGGTATGCCGAATTGATATAAGCTTTCAAAAAGCTTCTATCAAGGCAAGTATGTTCACAGATATGTATATTTGAATATTTGGCTTTAATGATTACTTGTCATATTTTCTTAAGTGATTAATTAACAATTAATCACATTTGATTTTGTTATCACCAAAACATATTAATAGATTTTTCCAACATAAGGCTCACCTCAGGATCTCAATGTGCGGCTAGAAGCTCCGACTCCTACACTAGAACTCGACTGCACACGATTTGCACTTGAAAACCAAACAAACACGTGTGAGTGACATCTATGTCACCCAGTACGTGCCCCAAACACACAAACACAATTCTTTGCAAAACTATTAAAAATCACCTTTTTAACTTTCAAAGGGTAGTTTTCTTTTGGAAATCCTCTTTTCTATCCTTTTTTATTTGAAACCAATTGGGAATTTAATCCCAAATTCATATTCTTTTCAAAAGCCATGTTTCTTTTCTTTTCTCAAAACATTTGGGAACTTATTCCAAAACCACATTCTCTTTCAGAAACACACCTTTGCATTTCCTTTTAAAACCTTTGGAAATCATTTTCCAAAACATGCCCTTTTCCAATGCTTGGGATTTCTTCCCAAAATCACACTTTCAAATTCACATTCTTGACCAGATCCAACCTAAAGCGCAATGCCTCTAGGGCTCAAAACAAAATCATAAATACTAGCTTGTAACTGGTTAAAACATCATTATTATTCCATTTCAGAATTTTAGGACCATTCATAAGTCCAATCCTGGTCAAACCACATTTCTTTCTTATTCATTTCCACTTTTTTGTTATTGATGTTACCTTGATCAGGGGTAACCAAGCACACAAGCAATAGGTGAGGACATACAAATCCATACGAATCCACCAAAATTCATCCTAACCACATGATTTCTACATGTTCATGTTATTTATCACATTTCCATCCATTTTATGATTTTCCTACGATTTTACATGCATTTTATCTCTATTTCCATACATTTAACATGATCTACTTGAAGCATGTTAATGAGCAAGGAGAAGGGCCACGTACCTTGAGTGGCACTCTGGCGATCTTCCTCACTCCCCGGTGAGTCTCCTCTCACCCCAGCGAAGCCTCCTCCACCGGCAATCTACACCTCCAACTGCGCACGCGGCTCTTCCTTTTCTTCTCCTCTTTCGATTGCCTTCCCTTTGGTTCACATGCCTCTACCTCTCTTTATCCTCTCCTCCTCTCGTATCGCGTCGACTGTCCATCACGTCGGAAGAGGCCGCGAGGCACGGGCTGGTGTCGATGGTGGCACGAGTGTGTGGAAGAAGAGGAAGAAGAAAACGAGGGAAATGGGTGGAAAGGCGTGGCTCGTGAGGGAGAAGGAAAAAGAAAGGAGAAAAAGATGGAAAGAAAAGGAAGAAAGGACAGGCACGCAAACTGAGGTGATTGTGCATCCTCACACTGGATTCCACATTGGTCCTAAGTCACAAGAAGGTGCACAGAAAGCCAACCACAAGCTCACACATCCAAGAAACAACAAATTATCCATTAATAAACCATTTATACAATATTGTAATTAATTACATGGTTTACAAGTAAAAATGGATAATCAGGCCCAGATGTCACACCAAAACTTGCCATGTCTTTCCCTTTTACAGTTAACAAGTCCAAAACTTGCTACATCTTTTCCGTTTGTGGTCGATAAGTGCAAAGCTTGCCACATTATTTTCTTTTGCAATCGATAAGTTTGAAACTTGCCACACCTTTTCCTTTTATAGTCAGTAAGTTCGAAACTTACCACATCTTTCCCTTTTGGATTTGGTAAATCTGAAACTTGCTACATCTTTCCCTTTTATGGTCAGTAAGTTCGAAACTTGCTACATTATTTCCTTTTGTGGTTGATAAGTGTGAAACTTGCCACACCATCTTTTGCGGTCAATAAGTCTGTAACTTGCCACATTATTTCTTTTTGTAGTTTATATCCAAAATTTGCCCACTTTCCTTTTATAGTCGATAAGTTCAAATTTTGCCACATCATCCCTTATGATCAACAAGCTTGAGAGTTATCCAATCTTTTTAGGCTGATATCTTTCACTATTGGATTGACATCTTTAACTATCTCGTAATAGGATGGCATCCTTAATGATCCTATAGTAGGCTGGCATCCTCAACTGTCCTGACGTTGGCTAACATCATCAACTATCAATTCGCATTAGCATCACATCAACATTGCATCGACATCAATGTCGCATCAATATCGCAATGCACCAGCATTAACACTAGCATCACAATCTTGTTACAACAACATTAGCATCTGTACCAACATCAGCATTAGCATTTGCAGGGGTGTTGGGTCATGATTGTTGGTGAATCCTCCAAATAAATGACTCAAAGCCAACAACTGCATCATCTGAGCACCTTAAGTGGGGTGTCTCTTCAATCTTAAGCATCGGTCTCGTTACCCTTGACCTCGCTCAGGGAGGGGCATCTATAGACACCTCAGACTTGTGGCAACCTGTTGATGAACTCCTCCAAAAGAACTTGCTCAGTAGCTTTGCGGCTTTACCCAACACCATAAGCCTACCCAAAAGCCACCACCTAACACTGAACCACTCCTTTGGTCCAAACAAGTTAAGCACAAGCTAAGGATCTATAGAAATGGGCTTTACAATGATCAAGCACGGTTGATTAGTGTGGGCACTAGGCATGTGTCCTAGGCATGCCTTCCAAATGTGACTAGCCAGTGCGAGTCATAGGCATGGATTTCCTATATGAAGCCTAGCCCAGCTTCTACTGTAAAGGGCAAACTTGACCAATCAGTTTTGGACGTGCATTGTAAGGCTTACCATTGGTTGTTAAGAATCTAGGGTTATTGCTTGATGTGTTTTGACCAACATACCCTATTTAAAACTTACAAAACCCAATCCAATCCTTAATGTCAAATCACAGCCATCCATTCCAAATTCAATTAGCATCCAACAACTACTACACATTCATAAATTCTATAAAACACCAACATGCTCCCATAATGAGCACGCTTTCTCTCCTTGCCTAGCCAAGCACCTCTAGCTCCAACCTTGAGCTTCCCCTAACCACCTCCTCCTCCTTCTCACCTAGCCTGAGTGCCCTGTGTGATAGAGAGTGAGAAAAAAGAGCACTACCTGCATGTGACTACCAGAACTCTAATCACTCTCCACTGTAATTCCCCTACACCCTCACGTCAAGAGGCCCTGTGACTAGATGTGGTGGGGGGAAAGCTCAAGGGCATGTGGGATAGAACTGTGCATGCCATGCAATCACAGGAAAAGGTAGTGTCTTTGAGGAGGACCTTGACTCAAAAACACCAAGAAAATGAAAAAGAGAAGGATTAGGAAGGAGTCATCACGTAGTCTACTTAAAATGGGAGAGGAGGAAAACCGCAAGTAAGTAATAAGGAAAACAAAGAAACGAAAGTGCAAGACTTCAATGCTAATGGTCAAAACAAACAAGGTATTCATGAGTAGAGAAAGGATAAGAATTCTTGTTATACACAGAGAAGGTGTTAGGTACCCTCGTACGCCTAACAATGTTGGTCTCTCTATTTCATCCTTCTGTGTGTGTGGAAAAAGAAATAAGCAAGAATAGCAAGTATGGATTCTAGGAGATGAATGTGAGATGCCATGCAAGCACAAATAAACATGTGGTACTAGAAATATTGATGCGAAAATACAAAACTTGATAGACAGTAAGCAAGAGTGGTGCTCCATTGCAACAGTAGAATATGGGCTAGGGGACTGCGCTAACAATCCCTATGAGCAACATGCACTGGAGATTTTCGCCCACCAAACATGCCTAGAAGGTTTGTTCTGCCTCTAACAGTCATTGGTCATTGCACACATGCCAACTAGATACCAAACTCAAAAGCCAACATGAAGCATTCAAGGATGATGAGAGCCAATACAAGAAAAACAACTTAACTAAAGGCATAATTGAGTTACAAATGCATCAAAACAAAACCATAAGCTTCCAACCCATCTCCCTCTATGACCATGCCGGTAGAACTAACTTACAAGTAGGATATGAAAAATCAGACTCATGAACCAATAAGGTCATGGAGAAGAGGTGAATCCGAGGAATAAAACGTGACTCGAAAACACCCAAAACAAAGCAAAAATAGAGGATAAGGAAATTAAAATGAAGTTGCCACCTAGTCTACTGAAATCGGGAGATGAGGAAAACCGAAATATGAGTAAACTCGATAAAATAAAATGAAAATATGTAAATGCGGGAATCTATGCCAAATGGATGCAACATCTTGGTTATCACGTGCCAAAGAAAGGATAAGGACTCCTGTTATGCATGGGAAATGTATTAGGCATGCTTGAGAATTGGTCTTTCTTGGCTAAGTCAGCTCATAAATGTGGCCAATGTAAGCAATGAATGCCACATAATGTACACCCTTAGGCAATATGCAAGATGCCATGCCATGATACAGAAAACATGCAAAGGAGTCAAATTAGAGGCGAGAAATCCTACAAAGAATCAAATAGAAAGACCACATGATGCTCTGTTATACTATCTGAACGTAGATTGTTACACCGACTATTCGCACAGGATGAGCTTGTGGCATCATCCTACTGGGCGATCATGTTGCATCGATCTACTTAGAAGTCGCACTAGATGTTTTACACTTTACAAACAAAAACTTCATCATCAGATTTACAATGGATAAAACATTGATAAAACCCATTAAATCATTGAGGAAGCATGAACTAATATCAGAGAACACGATGGGATGCTCAACATGCAATGATATGATACGGATCGTTTCCCCCATCCTTGACGTCTCTCAGCCGAGCCTTGTTGGGTTCATTAGCCATGAAGGAGATCGATGACCACTAGGGAGCTTTGGCGAGGCATGGTGTAGTGTTAGGGAGCTAAGGGACGATGCCAAAATGCAATGTATGTCAAAAAACCATGGATGCATGTCTCCCCTTGTTCCTCTCAGCATCTAGACATTCACCCACCATGGGAAGGACGGTGAGCCAGTGGGGCTAGCCTGTGGACGTCTAAATGGCATCATGGGGAATGGAAGTGAGTTGGAAGATGTGGTTGTTGGCCCAGTTTGAGCTCAACAACCTATGGCGTCACTCAAAGCCACAGGTAGGCCATGAATGCATGAAAATTCAATGGTAGAAAATAAACTCCAACGCAGCAATAAAATGTAAATAACCAAGCAAGCTACAACTACAGGATGACAGCTATGCTGAGAAAGGAAGTTAGTTGGAGAGGAAGGTAGTGTTTGCATCCAACAGGCTCGGAATTCTTCTCTCTGGTGTTGGACTGACAATGGCCGACGTCTGTAGTTGTGGATAGTGGCGGACTGTGAGGAGGCCGATAGTGGTTAGATAGTGCTCTGGCCAAAGTGGATGCATACACGTACTCTGGGGTGTGAATGGACGATGGTGGAGTGACGCTCGAATGGGAATTGCTCTAGCTGCACTTGAAGGATGACTGCAGCGGATGTTGGGTGCTTAAGTAGTTGGGTAACAGTGCAGGGAGGTCGAGAGCTAAAGACCAAAGGTGACGCGAGTGATGAGAGAGCCAAAGAGCAAAGCAACCAGACCTTTCCTCACGTTGGAGAAGGTGGTTGTTAAATAGGAGTTGGTGCTGAACAATGGTCGTTGATGTTTCATAGAATCAAGATGGGCAGTTTGATATCTAGGGATTGGATTGGCATTTAGGTGTTAGAATAGGGGTATGATGGTCCTCAAGGATTAAGGAGAATGCTTAGACTTGTGTGGCCCAATAAGAGTAGAGAATTCAGTGGTCCATTACGTGAAATGGCCACTGAACCTTGTCATCTGAGTTAATCTGAAATAGGCCAGTTTGCTAGTTTATCGCACCATTTATGCGTGCTGAGGATATACACTTAGAGTATCCGTTGGCAAAACTTGACTCTTAATCGCACGTTGAAATCACACTTGACCCAATGATGGGTCGGCATGCTAGATTTTGGGCTTGCTCCTTGATCTTTCACGACCACATTTAACTTATGGATTGTAGAAATGAGGATTTTAGGGTTTAGGTGATCTTGGAATGCTTGATGGGTTTTATGGGAGAGTGAATGAGCACACCACTATTGTAGTACACCTTTCTGGAGAAATCTACTAACAAGTACTTGTAAAACTAGGATGTCTACAAATGCCCCTCCCTAAGCAAGGTTGAGGATAATCGAGAATGATGCTTAAGGTTGATGAGACACCTTGCCTGTGTCCACGGGTAAGCAAAGAAATATTACTAGCAACAAATCACATACTCAAAGGATGCACAAAAAGTCATGATTTGCTGCCAAGTGTGAGTACAAATGCGATAAACGTCCAAATGCTAATGCAGATGCTGAAAACTAAGGATGATGCAATGCAGTGTAGGGTCAAGTTGATGAATAGTCATTTCAAAAAAAGAGGGTGATTGGTCATCAAGTCTGCACAAGGAGGGCCACTAGGTTGCACTAATGCATCCACCTATTGGTGAAAGAGGAAAATGATAAGTTGTCGGAATTATCGACCAAATAGTTGATGTTATCAGCTTGAGGAAAAGATAAGGGGGCATGACAAGATGCTAGACTTGCCAAGAGAAAATAGGACATTTGACGAATGTCGTTCGAGTACTTGGGGTTACCAACCTAAAGAGGGCTTCATCTACTTAGGAGAGGTCACGAAATAGGCCAACTAGATTCCATCTGTCTAGAGTGGAGAACCAAACACATGGAAGGGATGTTGTCTGACCACAACGAAGTCACAAAAGAAGGCCAACTGCACTTTGACTGTCCAGAACGGAGATCCAAAAGAAGCACGAACTTCGTTTGACCAGAGCGAAGTTGAAAAGAGATGCAAACTAGATTCTAACCATACGACACAGAGATCTAGAAGAAGTAAGGATTTCCTCTGACCAAAGCGAATCCAAAAAGAGGCAAATTAGATTCCAACTATCCAAAACAAAGATCCAGAGAGAGTAGTGACATTGTCTGACTGAAGTGAAGTCGAAAAGAGGCAAACTGGACTCCGACCATCTGGTACAAAGATCCAGAAGAAGCAAGGACTTCGTCTAATCAGAGTGAAGTCGAAAAGAAAGCAATGATAACTGGACTATGATCGTCTAGAACAGAGATCCAAAAAAAACAACAGACTTCATCTGACAGAAGCAAAGTCGAAAAAAGACGCATAATTCGATTTCGACCGTCTAGAACGAAGATCCATAAGAAGGGACTTTGTCCAACAAAATGATGTCGAAAAAGGGGCAGAACTAGTTTTTGACCATCCACAACGGAGATCTATAAGAAGCAAGGACTTCATCCGATCAAAGTGAACTTGAAAGATGCAAACTAGACTCCGATCATTCGGAATGGAGATCCCAAAACAAGGGAATAAGGGTGCAGTTATAGGTGTGTAGAGTGTTGAAGGGGCATCTTGCAATTTTGCAAAAGAATAAGGGCATGATTGTAATTTCTCTACACTATCATCTTCTCAATGTTTAGATGATGCTTACAATCTAGATCCTACTTCCATGTTGAGAGGATGTTTGGGGTCCTATTGCAATGTCTCACAAAATCTTGGGATATATATGCAATTTTGCGAGAAGGTAGGGGCATAATTATAATTTTCTCAATTGTGTCGTTGACTACTACGAAAGATCTATTCCCCTGTCGAATGTCAAGTGCACCCTCCTGGGTTACTATGGAAGGTAGAGTGAAGAGTTCATCCCATTTCTAAGGCATATCTGTAATTTTACAAAAGCTAGGGACCTATGAGCAAATTTCACAAATGTGCAGGATTAATCTATAATATTTACACTCTGACCTATTTTTTTACAACATTATCAGTCCACGAGGGTGTCATGACAAATTCTGAAGTCAAAGGTATGTTTGGTACAGTATTTTCATGCAAGGGCTAAACTACAATTTTCCCAAGCATTTTATGCTTTAGAGCTCAGGGGATGCCGACCGACGGCTGGCTCTACTGGGTAGGGAGGAGTGTACGTCGGCTGTCATTGGCTGACCGGTCAAACAGGGTGTAAGTCGGCTGCGATTGGTCAGATAGGAGGGTGCCGGCGGCCGAATATCTGTATTTTCTCCTGTTTGATTGCCTTTTCTGGTTGTTCATTTAAATAAACTGCCATGCTGTTAATCAACCTTTAAAACCTGGCATGTTGTGTATATATGACTGATTAATCTCTTTGTTTGACTTTCTGTGGTTATTCATGAAATTTTATTCATGAGCTAGTCAAAACTTGCGAAGTCCATGCAATGCTTGTTCGGTTTGCGAATGAACCTTACGAGGGACCAACAAACTAAGCACTCTAGTACTTTATTCTGCCCATGTTTAATATAGTCGGTTGTCTATACTGTGCTTGCTTCTGTTGTGTGTTTACACACAAAAAAATGCCTGACTTCATAAGCAACATTTGGCAAATTGTTTATGATTTTAAACTCCTTATCTCTTTTGGGAATGTGTGAGAGTCACCTGTATTTTTTGTGTGCTCTGTCTGTTTTGACCATGACCGTATTGTTTGTCCTGCTTACATATTGTTGTTTTTTGATTTCCTGCTTACAATCAGGTTCTGAGTATAGTGGCACGGGTCCCCATGCCTTGAGAAGGGTGTCTTTCAGCTCGAGGACTCTTAGTCGGAGTTCTACGGGCTTCCGATCACAAGTTGCCTCTAGCTCCCATGCATCGAGGGCTGGCTTAGGTGACCATGATTATGTGATTCCCAAGGAGGTTCAAACATTACTACACATGTTTAAGTTGTTAACTTTGTGAATAACGCTTGATTGGAAGCTCTGGTTATGCAAGAAATCAAAAGCTCTGGTGGCCATCTATTGGACCCAGGGCATATCAGCCAGGGTGTAAATTTTTGGATAAATTTCTTTTTTTGCTACGCCAAGTGTTGCTTTTGTTTAGTTGTTCTTTTTGATTATATTTACTGACTTGTCCTTTTCCTTCGTTAGGTTGAGGATGTGGGCTAGATGATGTAATGTCATTGGATGTCGATGCTCGAGCATTTCGAGCATTTACCGATCTTTCTGTTGGAGTTCTTCCTTCATTGGTTCCCATTCGGTAGTTTTCTACAGAGTCCTACCATACATGGCCATTATCAATTTTTTTCACGTACTGGTGGAGAGATAGTAACATGAGACTCACACCTTCCACCTCTCGTTTGGCGCTTTAGCGAAGAGTCAATTACAAGAAAGGTTACTCAAGACTTCTTTTAGGTGACAAGTCAACTTCGTAGGGACCCACCTATCACTAAGAGGACCACATTCAGTTTTACTTTAGCATGGTTGTGACAGTGGAGCCAGTTCTAGCCAGGCCCCACTCTAGGTTCGATAGAAGCGTAGTTCATGTTACGTCATTTTCTATTGGTACTTATTTTTCTGATTTTTTGTGATTCTTCTAGTTACTGTGTACAAGTCGATTGACTGATCTATTTGGCTGATCTTGACCGGTTGTATCTATATGATTGAGGTAAAGCAAGTTACACCCACCTCATCTGTGACCTTTAGCATGGCTGTAAGTATCCCATTTTTACTTGTTCAAATTAAATTCTATTTACTTGTAAACTGTACTGATCGTTTGATTTGTTGCTTGGTAGTAGTGGGTGATGGAGCATGTATTCTAAGGACATTACTTTTATCGCCTGTGCTGAGAGTTATTGCCTCTACCACGCTAGTGGTGCAAGCTTGAGGACACATGCCTTGAGAAGTGGGTCTTCCAACTCGAGGACTCTTAGTTAGAGTTCTACAGGCTCTCGATCACAAGTTGCCTCCAACTCCCATGCGTCGAGGGTTAGCTTAGCTGACCATGATCATGTGATTCTCAAGGAGGTTAATACATTTACTACACATGTTTAAGTTATTAAGTTTGTGAATAACGCCTGATTGAAAGCTCTAGTTATGCAAGAAATTGAAAGCTCCAGTGGCCATCTGTTGGACCCAGGACAGATCAACCAAGCGTTGTTGGTACGCCAATTGTTGTTTTTGTTTAGTTATTCTTTTTTATTATATTTACTGACTTGTCCTTTTCCTTTATCAAGTCAAGATGTGGGTCAGATGATGTAGTGTCATTAGATGTCGATGCCCGAGCATTTCGAGTCTTTACTGATCTTTCTGCTGGAATTCTTCATTGAATACCATTCGACAGTTTTCTACAGATTCTAGTCATACATGGCCATTATCAATTTTTTCACGTATTGGTGGAGAGATGGTGACATGAGACTCACACCTTCCACCTCTCATTTGGTGCTTTAGCGGAGAGCCAATTACAAGGAAGGCTATTCAGGGCTTCTTCCAGGTGCCAGGTCTACTTGGTAAGAATCCACCTACCACTAAGAGGACCACATTCAGTTTCACTTTGGCATGGTTGTGACAGTGGAACTAGTTTTAGCCAGACCCCACTTTTGCTTTGATAGAGGTGTAGTTCATGTTTTGTCATTTTCTATTGGAGCTTATTTTTCTAATTTTTTGTGATTCTTTTGGTTACTGTGTACATGTCGATTGATTGATCTATTTGGCTGATCTTGACCAGTTGGATCTATATGATTGGGACAAAGCAAGTTAGGCTCACTTCATCTGCGATCTTTAGCATGGTTCTAAGTATCCCATTTTTACTTCAAATTAATTTTTTTTTTACTTATAAACTGTATTAATTGCTTGATTTGTTGCTTGGCAGTAGTGGGCGATAGAACATGTATTCTAAGGACATTACTTTTATCGCCTGTGCCGGGAGTTGTTGCCTTTGCCATGCTAGTGGTGCAAGCCTGACCATCAGGTTGTCTCTAATTTATTCAACTCTGAAGCATATAGATACTTGTTGGATTTGTTCAACTTGGAGGATGTAAGTCTACCCCTTTTAATTTCTCTTTCAAAGTTAAATATTGAATATTCAACAAGGTGTTGATGCTTGTTTGCTATTGTTGTGTTTGCAGGTCACGCTTCATCCTTTTGAACGTTACGAAGGGTATGACTGGGCGATGGCAAACTCAATTCTATTGCATGAAGTAGTCTGCCTACTATCTACTTAGGCATGCCTATCATCAGTTTGCGGACGAATTCTCTATTCTGCTTGCTCCTCTTGTTAACATGTCATCCAAGGTGACTTCTTGTGCGGTTGCTAGGCACTCCTCTACTGAAGTGACCGTTTCTTGGAGCCAGCACATTATCCGAGAGGTCGAGTATGAAGAGTATCTCGAGTGGTTCTAGCGTGTTAGAAAGTCACACTTGTCTGATGAGGAGTTACGAGAGAGTCTGCGAGGCATGTGCTTTAGTGCTAACAAGGTGAAGGTAAGCTAAACATTAATTATTGCCATCATGTTTGCTCAAACTTACACTGTGCTTGATATGTAAATTGGCTCTCACAGGACTTTGAGGATAGTTTTGCAGCTTTTTACTAAGAGATGAGGTGGCATGAGGCATGTCAAGTCCTTCTGCCTTTCCTTTGAGTACTCTTTTCCTTATGAACTACCTCTGACAATGTAGTGCTTATGTAGGAATTGCGATGGCACACGATGCTTGTGGTATTTAATTATTTTGAAGCAATCAATTCAATTCATATTATACTATATTGACTTGTTGTATTTCTTGCTTTCATGGCAACGCTTTAAAAGGATGAGTTAAATGTTGGAACCAGGGAGGAGTTCTCTGTCAAGTTTGAACTGAAGGACCTATCAGAGGACAAGGGTCCTAGAGGTGCTACCACTACTACTATGGGCCCTTCTAGTGCCTCAGTTACTTCTACTAGGATTTCATGCAAATTGGGTTGCAAGTTTACTCACACTATTGTTGACACTTCTTAGAAAGGAGTTGCTAACCCAAAGGAGGAGTGGAGCTCGTAGGAGGATGAGTTCAACTATTGTTCCTCTTATTTTCTGAATTTCATATTGTGTTAGACTTTCTAGACTGTGCTAGATTTAATAATGTAATATGGACAAAAAATACTATTGATTGAGTGAAATGTTGTTCTATTCTTTTGATTAAATGTGTTTGAATCTGTAGCCACCCTAATATGCTTGCATATAGGTCAAATCCAACAACCACTCCTCACTCCAACAACCACCAATGCAGGCGCACCTATCTAGCACACTTGTCTGGTGCACCAGACATGCGCACCTTACTGGTGCACCTGTTTGGCACACCAGATAGGCGCATCTTGCTGCCGTACCTTACAAAACCCTAATTGGGTTTTAAAAAGCCTAAATACAAAAAAAAACCCTAAAATACCAATAAACCTTAAAACTGAGGTTAAACCCTAATCCAAACATTAAACCCTAGGTTAGGACCTAAATTAAATTCAAAATCATAATCCAAACCTTAAAATCTAGTTGAAAGTCTAAGTCAAACCTCAACAACCTAACTAACTTCCACTACATCCTAACTAATCTAACAAACTCATGTAACAACCAAAACAAACGTAACTACTTCCCACCTCTCTCCAAGAAACATAACTACTTCCCACCTCTTTCCAACAAACAAAACTACTTGCCACTTATTTCCAACAAACATAATTACTTTTCACATTTCTCCAACAAACATAACTACTTCCCACTTCTCTCCAACAAACATAACTACTTCCCACCTCTCTCCAAAAAACGTAACTACTTCCCACATCTCTTCAACAAACACAACTACTTCCCACTTCTCTCCAACAAACATAACCACCTTCCACTCTAGCCTTAACAACTAGCCAAGCCTATATATAGCCCCTTTTGCAAGTATAAATGGACTTTTGGACTTTTGGAATTTTTGCAAAAAATGAGAGAGGAGAGCTCCTTAATCCTTCTTCCTCCCAATCAGAGCTATCAGAGAGTTCCTAGAAGAGAGAGGAAGCTCGTGGAGGTGAGAAACCAGAGTTCTCAGCCATCTCCAGCGAGCTCCGGCAGCCTTCGACGAGCTCCAACCATCCACCACACTGCTAAACCAGGTACACACTCTTCTGACTTCAATTCGTGTTAGAAATGCTCCCCTAGGATTCCCTCTGACTTCCTTGATCGATTCCAACAGGTCCACAGGTTTCCTCTGGTCGGAATCAACCCCTAGGCCTTGCCGGAGCCATTTTCCAGTGACTTAGGTGGGGGTGCTGGTCTAGGGCACGACCTTGGCCCCAGAGCATTAGGTCTTCCTCTCCTAGCCTCCCTCATGCTTATCCACCCCTTTGTGTGCCGTTTCACTGCCTCCCGAAGCCACCACTAGAAGATCACCGAAATCGCGTCGTTTCGCCGAAGCTGGAGAAGACGACTGAAACCAGTGAAGGGACGCATGCCTTCAACCTTGCTGTGCCTCTCTGAGCCTCCATGATCGTTCCACGGCACGCCCCCAGCGTTCCGGAGCCTTCAGAATCGAGCCTTATGCCTTGGACATCCACCGCAGTCGAGCTCACCGGAGAAGGATCGCGTCGCCGGCGAGTTTGGTTCGAGGATGGGGGAAGTGCCCCATTCTCGCTTCTGGAAGAGGGTAAATGCTCCTCTCGACGTCCCGAAGCCTCCAGGAGATCGGAGACGTGCACCGCAACCCTCCAGTTGCCCCTTTCTTCTCTGGCATCGTCACCGGAGTGCCGCGACGATGAGGGAGACAGGCAGCCTCCTCCGACTGTCGAGCCTTCGATCTAAAC
>JAMKQA010070450.1:0-13383 GCA_024699735.1 Posidonia australis | reverse complement strand
TTGAAAATGGAGGAGTGGCGTGGTGGCAAGGTTACAAGGTTGATGAGCGAGCATACGTCTGTAACAGTCTCCAAGTGGGAGATTGTTAGGATTACTCTGGTGTGGAGACTGTTTAAGTCTTCACAAGTGTATGTATCCTTATTAGGCCTGATAAGTCTTTGTGGGGATTTTTGCCCTAATGTTGCACTATAAATAAGTGCTGTAACCTTGTAATAGGAATAGTGAGAAAACTAGTGACACCACCAGAAGACGCCCGTGGAGTAGGCTTCGGCTGAACCACGTAAAACCTAGTGTTGTGCTTGATTCTCCATCTCTTCTGCCTCCTTCCCTCGTATTGAATCCCATCACCCAGGACTACCAAGCTTCATATTCGCCGACTATCCTAATAGAGTTAGCAGTCCGTCCTTCAGTTGTCGTCACCCTCACTCATGACACTCATCATGTTCCATATAATTATGTCGTAGAAATGAGTGCAGAAGTAACACGATCGGGTAGGATGTATAGACCTCTAACACCTAAACCTAGTCTTCCAACACCAGTTCCTATCCAACCAGAAGCTTAACCCTCTAGACCTTTAGCACCCGAGCCTCACCGTTCAGCATTAGTTCCCATCCAATTGCAAGCTCAGGCCTCACAACCACCTACATCAGGAGTAACTCCACCCGTTTCCACCAAAAAAGACCAACCTTCAGTCGATATAACCGCTCAGTTTAAGAAAGTCAAAGCTGACATCTCCATTTAGGACTTGATCCACACTTCAGCTGAGCATAGGGAAGTCTTCCAAGCCGCCTATGTATCCCCAACCATCGAGCTAGCCACCCTTGAGAGTATGATAGGTATGATTACAGTGCCACAAGTGATCCCCTTTTCGAGTCAAGAGTTGCCACTATCGAGAACAAATCACAATTCTCTCCTGTTCATCGTCGTGCAATACCGAAGTTTTCACATCCCCTCACTTTAATAGACAATGGAGTAGGTTTAAATGTCTGCCCCTTGTGTACAGTAAGTGCAATTGGATTAAGCTCGAAGATATAATACCGACTGTGAAAGGAAAGACAGCCTTCAATAACACGCACAACAATGCACTCGGGATTCTGATCATTCCATTGATCATTGGTCCAACCCGCTTCAATGTAGAATTCTACGTTGTTGACATTGAGTCTTCTTTTAATCTCTTACTTGAACGCCCTTGACTTCACAAGCATCATGTCCTTCCCTCAACTCTTCATCATATGATCAAATTCTACTCGGATGACAGCGTTGTTGCTATCATGGCGGAAAATTTGGATAAAGTTGAGGCAATCTCTGTTGTAACTCCCTATACTGTCCAGTTTGATTTCAAACCTTCTGATATTCTATATTGTGTCAACCGATTTGAGTCGGTTAACTTTATTCCTGTTTTTGAGCACGTCAGCCATCCGATCATTCGTAATAATCCTCGTTCGATGGTCAATAACTTGTGTCGCAAGTGGGGTTACAAGAAAGGAACCCCCTTTGGGCGATATGCTCAAGAAATCGCTGAGTCAATCAAGACGAAAGAGTGAAGAGAGCATAAAGGATTGGGATATGTACATTGGTTTCAGAAAAAGAGATTCCCACGCTCCTGCAAATCTCCAAGGATGATCATTCCTCGGCACATGACTAACTTCATCAGTATAGACGTCTTGGATCCGAATCAAAGTTCGTTTACAATCTCAGTGACACAATCAACAGCGGTTTAGGTTTGTCTAGAAGATTCCTATTCAGAGGATAATCAGTAAAAGTCAGAACAGATTCTTGCGTAGATCCGTAAGTAATTTCAGAATTGTTCAATTTTGTCAGAGTTAGGATAGTTAGCATTGTGTCTGGCGACAGCAGTGGAAGACTTTGTTTAGAAAGCAGGTTTAGCAGCGTCGCCTTTAAAAAATAGCATGATAGATGACATATTTGGAGACTTAGATGTTTTGTTTTAAGAATAGTTGGATGTGTTCGTAGAGGATCTAGCGGAGCACAATAGAATAAGAAAGGAAAAGACAGTTGTTTCAAAGTTGGAGTCAGAATCACCAGTACCACTGTAGGACCAAGCTTCAGTTATGGTCCTTCAAGGATCAAAAAAAATGATCGTTAGACCAATGAAGTTAATCTCTTGACAACTGATAGACGACTCTCGCTGATATTGACAACTCAAGCCTCACCTCAAGGGTAAGGGGCACAAAAAAAAAACCTTAGTTAGGTTTAAGAAGCAACACAGGTGGCAGCAATTTCATTAGTCAACAGCAGAAAAGCCGCTAGCATGCAATATCTTTTGTAAATATTATGGAAAATACAAAAAAATTAGAAAACCCATGAAATACAAAAAAGTCAGAAAATCTTGAAAAATCAAAAGATGTAGATAAAGATGTACCAACCTCGGAAGCAGAGAACCCCAAATCTTTAGTTGACCCAGGCAATCGTATTATAGAAGATGTTGCACATTGTAACTACAAGAACACAAAAATCACTGTGATCGTTATGAAGCGCCATCAGGAGACAGAATTAGAAGAAATCCTCTCAATCAATATTACAGAACCAACCTTTGAGCAAGAAATTCTATTTAAGTTCATTGCTTATGGAGAAGAAGATGATGTTATTGAGGTAGATAGTGTAGATGCTGAAGATGATGATAATGTGCCTTCGTAGTTTCAGTCTTATGACAATGACCTAGAGGGGCCTAACTTACATGTGAAGAGACAGAGCTTGTCAACATCGACACAGCAGAAAATGTTAAAGAAGCATACATTAGTGCCAAGCTATCGCCATAAGCAAGGGCAGAATTTATACCATTCTTGAAAGAATACATGGATATCTTTACATGAAGCTACAATGACATGATTGACTTGACGTAGAGATAGTGGTACACACATTACTACTAAAACCAAATTCAAAGTCAGTCAAACAGAAACTTCGCAGATGGCAACCTCAGTGGCTGTTGAAACTCAAGGAGGAAATCATGAAACAACATAAAGTCAATTTCCTTATGGTTGTCTTACATCTTAAGTGGCTCACAAACGTGGTGCCAATGCTAAAGAAAGACAGGCGGGTTCGCATATGCATAGACTACCGAGATCTCAATAAGTCAAACCCCAAGGATGACTTCCCACTTCCTCACATTGATATTCTAGTTGACAATATAACAGGACATAAAATGTTATCATTCATGAACGGATTCTCAAGATACAACCAGATCAGAATGGCAGAATAAGACATGGAGAAGACATCTTTCATCGCTCCTTGAGGAGTCTTCTGCTACAGGGTAATGCCATTTGAACTGAAGAATACATGCACAACATATCAGAAAGCTATGACAGCATTGTTCCATGACCTCATACACCAAGAAATCGAAGTGTACGTGAATGACATGATCGTTAAGTCCAAAGAGCCCTAGGATCATCTCTCCTACCTAAGAAGGTTGTTCGACTATCTGAGAAAATATAAGCTCCGCCTCAACCCTAGCAAATGTGCATTCGAGGTACTCCGCCTACTGCATCCATGCTGATTAGCTCTCCTACCTGACCAACCTGGAGCATTTAGATCACTATGATTGGGCCTAGATTAGCTACACTTGGTTGATCTGTGGATTTTACAATGTAGCATGGATCCACCTTTATTCCTTTCTGACTGACGATGTAACCAAAGAGCTTTCCAGAAGATACCTCGAATATGGATTTGCTAGGGTTGAGGCGGAACTTATATTTCTCAGACGCTTGGACAACCTTCTTAGGCAGGAGAGATAATCCTCGGACTATTTGGACTTGACGATCATGTCATCCACGTACACTTCGATTTCTTAGTACATGAGGTTGTGGAACAATGCTGTCATGGCTCTCTGATATGTTACGCTTGCATTCTTCAGTCCAAACGGCATTATCCTGTAACATAAGACTCCCCAAGGGGTGATGAAAGATGTCTTCTCTATGTCTTCTTCTGCCATTCTAATCAGGTTATATTCTTAGAATCCGTCCATGAATGATATCATTTTATGCCCTGTTGTATTGTCAACTAGAATATCAATATAAGGAAATAGGAAGTCATCCTTAGGACTCGCCTTGTTGAGATCTTAGTAGTCTATGCACATATAGACCATCCCATCTTTCATTGGCACTGCACCACGTTTACGAACCACTCCTGATGTAAGACGACCTTAAGGAAATTGACTTTATGCCGTTTCATGATTTCCTCTTTGAGTTTCAACAGCCACTGACGTCGCCATCTGTGAAGTTTCTATTTGATTGACTTTGAATTTGATTTTAGTAGTAATGTGTGTACCACTACCTCTATGTCCAGGCTAACCATGTCATTGTAGCTCCATGCAAAAACATCCACGTATTATTTCAAGAAGGCTATAAATTCTACCCTTACTTGTGGCGATAGTTTGACACTGATGCGTGTTTCTTTACCATTTTCTGTTGTACCGATGTTGACAAGTTCTGTCTCTTCCTCTACATGTAAGTTAGGCCCCTCCGGATCATTGTCATAAGACTAAAACTGCGAGGACACATTATCATCATATTCAACATCTACATCATCTGCCTCAATAGCATTATCTTTCCCTCCATAAGCAATGAGCTTAGATAGAATTTCTTACTCTAAGGTTGGATCTGTAATATCGACTGAGAGGATTTCCTCTAATTCTGTCCCCTGATGGCGCTTCGTAACAGTCACAGTGATTTTTGTATTCTTGTAGTTACAATGTACGACTTCTTCTACAATACGACTACTTAAGCCAATTGAAGATTTAAGACTCTCTGCTTCCACGGTTGGTACATCTCTATCTACATCTTTTGATTTTTTAAGATTTTCTGATTTTTTTTTTATTTTCTGGATTTTCTGATTTTTTGTATTTTCCATAATATTTACAAAAGATGTTGCATGCTGGCGACTTTCTTACTGCTAACTCATGAAATTACTGCCAATTGTACTGCTTCCTAAGCCTAACTCAGGGTTTTTTTTTTTTGCCCTTCACCCTAGAGGTGAGACTTGGATTGCCAATACCAGCTAGACTCGCCTACCAACTATCAAGAGATTAACTTCATTGATTTAGCGAACACTTTTTCTGATTCTTAAAGGACCATAACTGAAGCTTGGTCCTGCTATGGTACTGATGATTCTGACTCTAACTCTGAAACAATTGTCTTTCCCTTCCTCATTTTGTTGTACTCTGTTAGATCCTCTGCGAGTACATCAAACTGTTCTCGAAACAAAACATCCAAGTCTCCAAATACGTCATCTATCATGCTGTTTTCTGAACATAGTCTTCCACTACCACCGCCTGACACAGATTTTCTTTGGTTCTTACAACATCGCTTCAGCATTGACATCGACATTGCATCTAGCTTCAATATCTTTTCTTGTATGCAATATTAACATCAACATTGCATTTACATTCAGTAACAACTCTCGCATTGGCATTTTAGTTTATCACTGCATTGACATTACATTGATTTTCAACATTTGGCTCTTCATTCACATGCATTTTAGTTGTACTTTTGCATTTTTGCATTCGACAACAAGTCATGACTTTTGATGCATCCACTAGATAAGTGACCCAATGCCTATAGTAAACATCTCCTTTCTGCAGCCTTGAAAATAGAGGTGTCTTGTCAATTCTGAGCATCGATCTCGGTTCCCTCCGTCTCTCAACCTCGTTTAGGGAGAGACATCTGTAGACACCTCAATTTTGAGACGACTCGTTGATAGATCCAATGAAGATGAATTCAGATCTTGCTTTCCAAAACTCAAAGTCTTCCAAGTGTATCAAATCAACCTAGAACCATAGGTTAGAGTCTAGGTGTAAATCTTACATCCTATTAATCCAGTACAAACTCTTACATATTAGGCTAGCACATCAATTTAACACATTTAGCCAGCATACCTGAATAACATACTTTTCCAGTACAATTGGATAGCACACCTGCCTGGAGCACCAAGCTGGCACACCTTAATGGCACACCAGTATGATTTTCAGACCACTGACTACTCATTTATCTAATGGTGCTCCAGCCATCATACCCATGTGGTGCTATTATCTTCATTGTAATCAGCATGATGATCTTTCATTTGATCTTAGATGGAGTCCTTTGGTTTCCCAAGGCCTTAGAACTTTCAAAACTCCGATGTTTCATTCACTATATAATGCTTTGGATAACCATTGGTGAAAGGGAATAGAAAAAGAGAAAGAGGAAAAGAGCCATTGCATCTTAGCATAGAAGCACTCACGACCTAGTCTTTTCCTATAGCCAAAACTTTCATCTCCAAACAGGAAATCACCCACTTAGCCTAGGAAGAAATCTCCTCACCCATATCTTCCACAAAATCTCTCATCTTGCATCACGTGGGAGTTATTTTGGGAGGAGGAAAGATCTATTTTCCAACCACAAAGAACCCATCAAAAGCTACACGTGGGTAAGTTTTCGTCTCTCTTCATGTAGCTAGTAGTCCTTCATATAATACATATTTTTTCCATGATAGTTTGGGTATTTTATAGATACTTTACATGGTAGATTAAATGCAGATTTGTTATTCTATTTGTGTTCTTTTCTTCTTCTATGGTTAAATCCAATCCTTTGATGCTTCCAAGCTCATACTACCATGTTAAATGAAAGGCTAGATCTATATTAATTTCATGTTCATTGTTTATTCCATACTTTTACTATTTTGACATGTGTACGATTAGGTTCAAGTTTGCTTAGCTCTATATTTGTGATGTATATCTTAAACATAATCTTGTTGGCCGGATTTGTTAGGTTTGTGTAACATTTCAAGGGTCTGACTTATATCTCTTGGTGGGTGGATGTTTGCCATGCATATCTCATGTTGTTTTCCTTGCATATACCATGTTTCCATGCATGATGTTTGCTCCGTTTTGACTTTGTGCATGCTTGTTTCATGTAGGCATAATCACTGCATAACACTCTTTTGAGAGGAAGAAGAGGTTTACGTGAGGATTCTAGTCCTTGAACACATAACCTATTCATTGGCTTCTCATGGGTGATCACCAATTCTTCTTTCCTAACTCTATAGAAGAGGAGATAGGTGTATGTTGATTAGGCATGATTTTGGCCCCTTATAGTCTCTGTTTGTCTCCTTCATTTCTTGTATTCTTATGGAGATTTATTAGGAATCTCTGAAATGGACCATTGAGGTCCATAACTCTAGAAGTCAAGTGAGCTCATGGGAACCCATGAAAATCATGGGATGAGGGACATGTATTTTAAGATGTTTTATCACTGAGCATGCATTACTCAGCACTTAGGAAGCATCTTTAGACAGCCCGTAGAAGAATCATGTCATTGCATTTAGCCTAACATATACATCATGTCTTGCAGTCTGTCTACAATTTCTGGGTCTCACCTCGAAAATGCACTAAATTGGCACATCTCAGTGGCGCATCTGAGTAACTCACTGAATTGGAACACTAAATAGGCGCACCAGACAGGCACACCTGCCTATTTCAATGCGCAAACAATAGCTTTTGGCATATCATTTTGCATGATTCTCGATTTGTTTCAACTCTGATTTTTCTTGTATGTTTTCCTGGATATACCAGGACCATAGATTTCATACTCATACATGCATGATAGCATAAATTTCGCATGTAGCAAAACAAAGACGTTAGACACTCGATGTTAGTGGATCAATGGCTATGTCGGTGTAATATCTTCGCACTGATGCTTGGTCCATAATTTGAGTAGCATTATAGAACATTAGGACACACCCTACAGTCCCTCTGCCTATATTTAACATAAGGTACAACATGCACATAGCATAGCATTGCATATCGCCTTTGGACGTACAAAAATAGACTGTAAAACCAACATAACCAAATAAGTAAGCGAAAAGCATGAAAGACCGATTTGTCATGCGCATGGGGGTGCTAATACCTTCTCTATGCGTAACAAGGATCCTTACCTAACTTTCTGGTTCGTAATGATCTTTTCCATTGGCACGAATCATGCACATTCGTATTATTTTCGTTGTTTTAAAACGATTTTCCTTGTCTCCCGTTTTTAAGTAGATTAGATAATGACTCTGCATTTTATTATTTTTTTATCGCTTTTTACCGTGACTTTGCTTACCCTCGTGCGTTCGACCTTTCATGCGACGCACGAGGCTGTCGTCGGTATAGTTACAGGAATTGACGACTCCGCTTATGTATTATGCACGAGGCTATCGTCGGCATGGTTACGTAATTTAATTGCCCTCCTCTCTACAACAACCCACTGATGTATTATGCTTAGCGCACTAACACGATACTTCCAAAAACAACTCAAATGCTCGTACAACCATACCTACAACAAAGTAACAATTCAGTTGTGCTGTTAATATCTAACACACTAAACTGGAAATAGACAAAGACAACATTAGCAAACAAAACAGAAGTTGAGAGCCGATACTAACATTCAATAGTACAACACAACCCAGACATACCCAGTTGCCTGCCCTTTCTCTTTGTTGTTCCACAGTCTAACACATTTAGTTAAACCAAGTAGTCTCCTCAACAATACACAATGAATAGCCTTCAACCAATTGTACATCTACAAATTATCCAAATCAAGCATATACTTAAGGAGACAAGAAGGTACGTTGCTCAGATTACAGGGAAATAACACACTACAAAATAGATACAAAATCCACTCCCTAACATACTACTCATCAATTAATCGAACTCCATCACCTTCCACACCAGTAACCAATGTATTTGCTAGTTCATTCCTTGGTATTTTAAAATATGGGTCAACTCTTTGACTATTTGTTTCTTCATCTTGGTTCCTTTTCCACCGTTCCCTCTTCTTCCCATTACCATTTTCCTCCAACTTATCATCATTACCAAATATTGGTATTTCGTATCCATCATAAGGTAAACCTAAAATCCTTCCAACGACATGGACCCCAAATACCAAAATTTTCCCACCAATCTTAAACCTATTTTCAACTACATGAAAGCCTAACAACTGGTCTATAAGTTTAGGATCAGGGGAAATATTGGCCAGATTTAAAAATGGAGAGAAAGGCGTCTTCCTTATGATACCATCTTGTTTAGCAGTACATTAAATACCTGCCATCGTCTGACTATAACTCTTAATCATGCACCTATGCTGTATACTTATTTTACTTGCAGTGACAAAAACATAAACATTATTAGAGTTATCATAAGTCAACATGTCTAACTAATCAAATCAACAATCCTTACAACCATGTTCTACTACTAACTTACTTGGAAACTATTTGCTACCTTTCCCTGCATTTCCCTCCAACACCTCCATCATACACTGATTAAAAAAAAATTTACTAATTTAATATGTCCATAAACAACAACAACAGACTGAAAACCCAAAAAAAATAAGGAATAAAAAATAATACCTACTGATGTGCAGCACACCAGGGTAAACTAATAGTGGAAGTGAAGTAGCCTCCAAATTGCAAAAGCAGTGAAAATGTATATTATAACCAAAAACATCAGTTCAAATCATAATTTATAAGTAGTTTACAAGACTACATGATGTAAATTGTACTACCTCTTTCCTTGATTCCTAATAATGCACATCTCTTATTGGTTATGCAATTCATAAATACTTTGACACCCACAAAATTGCACTTCCAATCTTCCATTATTCAAAACCTCTACATTGCAGCATCTAATCCCAAATAAAATTAAAACAACAAATCATTACGATAATCATCGATAGTATACTACAATTCTGGTCAATCACTCCTACATTGAAGATTACTTTACAACAAACCTAGTTAATTCAAATTCTATCTAATGCAAAATATCAACCAAATAATTCATATACTCACAACGGACATAACAACTACTAATAAAAGCTACCACTGAAACAAATCACAGAAAAGTTTCAAAGATTCCAAAGAATACTATTCTTCCACAACTCATTATATACCAAGCTTATCAAATAATCCCCAAATCATATCCGAAAGCATATTCCTTACAGAAACAGGAACAGAAACATCCCGTACTGATGATTCACAACCACAAATAACTCTCCAGAACTGAAATACCCTTTTTTTTTAAGTAAACGATTCAAAATCCATACCTTGTACCCACAATCCAATTGATATGAAGCCCTCAAGACAATTCCAAAATCTGTAAAAAAATTCAAGTTTCAGTTTATCCAAAACTTCTAACACCTACAATACAGAGAAAGGAAAGGAGTTTACCTATTCCCACGATGACATTGTAATGGCGGAAGAGGTCAACAAGCTCCGCACAGCTCTCCACAGATGAAACCCTAAAATCGCCCCCGCTTCCCCAACGAAACAGCAGAGATTTTTGGTATTCAAAAAACCATTTAAACACGACGTCAACACAACTGTTTCTGTATCGAGTACTGATACCAACGTCAAATTGTGTAGTTGACAAGACGGTTTATTTTTCCCACCAAAACTTCACAACGTCAAAAAAAAAAAAAAAAAACCCACCAATGAATGTTGGCTTCACGATCCCACGGCTGCAGTTGGGTGCTACAGCAGACTTCTTCTCGAACAAAACAGATACGAATGTAGATTTATTTATATTCAGATTTTTTTGATTGAATACAGATAATATTCCAAACTAGATGTTTCCGATGAATTCAGATACGAATGTCAAATGAATACAAATTCGGATAGAAAATTTTAGATATTAACAAATCCACTCTTTATTGTTTCGCATATATCCTAGTTTTGGTAATTTATTGAGTTGGACTATTATCAGTTTTAGATAATGTCTCATTGTCACAGTGGCTGGGAGAACTTTAAACTCGTTACAGATTCTAGGTTCGAATCTTGGAACATATATAAAAAAAAATGTACAGTGACTGAGAAAACTTTAAACTCACTATAGGTCCCACCTAAATCGATAACAAAAAAAAAAACTATTACCAGTCTTATCTTGGACTATTTTGGTATTATTCCAAGTTGTCGACAGTTCTCTCTTGCAATCAATCAAGCATTGTTCTTCTTGAACGAGAGATTGAGACATTTTAGGACTATTTGTTTACATCTAATGGGACCCATTAACAAAAAATACTTATAATATTTTTTTTCCCTTTTTTAAAGTCAATAGAGTAATAATATTTACCAGTCATGTCACACCTTCGACAAAAAGAATTTACCTAATAAATCGCAAACAAATAGACCAATATTGAAAATCCACTTGACAACAATATTCTTTGTCCTTTGGTCTCTTCATGAACTATATTTGCTTAACCAAGTTAAATTTCTTGTAGATTTGAAAAGTGATATTCATATCTTAAAAATAAAAGGAATAGGAAAATATCTAGGTATGTATTGGATATAGATAAATATGAGAAGGGATATGAATCGAGCAACACACTTTTTTAATTTAAGCCCCCTATTGTCTAGTAATATTTTATTAATTTGATAACAATAGAAATTTCTTTAGTAATATAACAATTTTTCTAGTAATATTAGTATATTGTTTGGTAGCAAACTAGTTAACATTGAACTTGTACAACTTTTACTTGAATATTTCAATGTATTAATGGTAGAAGTATGGAATTACTTGATTTCAAATTGTATACACACTATATTGTGTCTATTAAATCCATCGATTGGATTTCTCATTTGACATATAAATTTTGAGAAATAACAATTAATTCATTATTTGTAGTTTAAATACTTATTCTTACTTGAAAATTTAGATCTACATATGGTAGAAATTTCAAAAAGAATCATGTATAGATGTTATAGATGGTGTATATTAAGTTCAAAGGTTGAATATTTGATACGATGATTAGATTTTGAAAACAAAATCAGGGTTCATTTTATTTAGAATGAGTCCCTGAACCTATTACATCCATATCCATATTCATTCCTATATATAAGTAGTTATTAATTTCAAACAATGTTTAAATTTGAGCAAAAGGTTTATTGTTTTTTCAATAATGATATTTATTTTTTAGATACTTAAAAAAAATCATCTAGACACACACACACACAATTTTTATGATATTTATGATCAAAAAATAAGTAATTTTGATAATTATATATTAAGAAACAAGGTATTTATCAAATTATATTTTTGTTGATTAATAAGAAATTAATGGATTTGTACAAGTTAGATTGTCAATTAGAAGTTTTTGATTAACTTGAATTTCCATCTACAAATATTTTAAGCATACTTGATTAACATTTACGATTTAGATTTTTTTTATGAATGATATATAATGAAGAGATTTAGCTTCACATTCCTTTGGGGATTCAAGCTCAAGGAAGAATCCTCAAGCATCCTTGTCCTCCATACTATTTAATCCAATCATGAGGGTGGCTGAACTTGGAGGTATATTAGTACTCTCCATCAACTTATAAGCTTCCTTATATTCCTTGCAGCTAATATCTCTGTATGATTCAGTTGCATTGGTTCTCCTACCCATTTCATTAGTTAATTCACCAACACACTAATCGATCATTTTAGAAGTATTAACCTTCCATGGCTTCCTAGAAGATGATGTCAGCATCGATTAGGTGGAATTGGTCATGTGAAGATCAAATGAATGTACATTGTTTAACTTGTTTCTCATATTGTCCAAGTTATCAATCGCAAAGGATGCTGCACTAGATGTGATTGATTTCTTCGAAGTTGTTTTGCTACTAGTTGGGATGTATACACGATCACCAGTAGCAACATTACCAAGCAAGAGTTCATCCAATTCTAACTCCCATTGGAAACCTATAGTCCTAAATTTACTAGCATCAAGAAGCTTCTGCAATAATTAAAATAATTTTTTGAAATATATATAAAGTTACATGAGTATAACTTAAATTCTATTTTACCAAAATTAAGTGACAGACGAAGCTAAAATTCAACATGCATGAATAAATAGATTGATATTAACTTTTGTAATATCTGAGAATTCAGAAAGGATGTAATTGAGTTGTGTCATGTAATCCTGAATTAATTATTAATAAATTATGTTGATAGATGTAATAATTATGTGTAATTGGCGTGTTGTTTTCCCTTAAATGGGTTGGTGGGTTGGGTAGCCCAGTTTAGAGTGGTCCAAGCGCACCTTTTAGGCGAGTATTCCAGGAAAATATTAAAGGCGCATAGCAGTAGCAAGTACTCTAGGCAAAGTATTGCCAGTGAATCCGACCATCGTGATTTGTCGACACGCAGCAAAAATACAGTCTAGCATAGCAAAAACACAATGACTGCTGTTCTACTACGCTTGCTGCCGCATGACCTTGTGCCGATCGCTGCACAACTGCTTGTGTTGCCTGGCAGGGCCATTCCCTACTGCACCAACCGTCGCTCCGCCTTGCCCTGCCACATCGCCTGCTTGAAACTTTGGGCAACTGTCGACGACAGAGGGCTCTATAAAAAAGCCTCGACCCCCCCCCCCCCCC
>JAMKQA010070449.1:0-10369 GCA_024699735.1 Posidonia australis | reverse complement strand
TGGATATGCATTGTTTAGGCTATTGACATTAATGGTTTTGAATTTTCGGGTTCAGTTATACACATCACATTTGTCTTTCTTAACATCTTGGTGTTATGCAAATGGCAGTTTGTTTGCTCATATTTTCTTTTCTAAGAATTGTGTGTGCCTTAAAAAATATGCTATAAGGTGGATGTCTGAAGGCATTAGTTCATTCATTGTTCAATTATTTATTTTTTATGCTTTCTTCATCATTAATCTACCATGGTGGTTAAATTGAAGCTTTATTTTCTTCAGCAAGGAAGGAATTGTGGCTCTTGTTGAATACAATGAGAAGAAAACCTTTGAGATCAAACTGAAGGACATGAAATCAGCTTTGACTACATAGATAGCTGAGGAGGCTGATATATCTGAAGTGATGGAAACTGTGAAACAACGTATTAAAGATGCCAACATACCAGATCTTGAAGTTGTTCCTATTCTGTGGGATGTTATCATGGATGTTTTTCAATGGTCTGGTAAAAACCAGCAGCAGAATGCCAATGCAGCACTTCGGCAAGTAATTACTTTTCCATTTTATTTATACTGAAGAAAGGCAAAGCTACATCAATGGTTATAATAATTGTTAAGAGAGTTATACACATCACATTAATGGTTTAAACATGGGATTTGTCTTGGGATTAACTCTCAGTGATGGAACCATGGGATTTGGCGAGGTCAGTGTATCTGTTGATCATATGGCAACTTCTGAATGATATGTAACATTATATACTTAATTATATTTCATTGGTGCATACATGGAGTAGAATGATGTTTTAAAGCTTGCTTTTTTTTTATCAGATAATTGCTTTACCATGCACATCTTCATTTTGAAAATTTTCATAATCAGAGAATGTCCATTTTCGTCACTACATTCTTCTACCTCTGTTGCAGCTGCTTCGGATATGCAGCTTTTGGAGATGACACGCTTGGAAACCTCTTGACTGGGTTTGGATTCTATGAACTTTACTGGCTGATCGATTTTGCAAATGCATGTGTTGTTGTTCATCTGGTGGGCGGATATCAGGTCAGGTGACCTAGGAATTCTTGAACACAGTTCTTAATGACAGGCACAAGTATGAAATATGTGTCTAACAGAAAATTTTAATTTTTTTATAACTTGCGAGGACTTAGCGAGGACATTTTCCTCGCTAAGTCCTCGCAATTATTTATTTTTTAAATTTTTTTTAAAATTTTTGCGAGAACATGGCATGGACATTGTAAGGAAATTGCGACTAACAGCGAGGAAATTGCGAGGACTTTCTGTCCTCGCAAACTTTGTTACGAGAATTTCGCTAGGAAATTTACTCGCAATTGAAATTTAACGATGATGTATTTTGTGAGGACTTATTGTCCTCGCAATGTCTTCGCAAATGTCATTAGCGAGGAAACTGCGAGGACATTTGGATGACTTAAATCCAACCAAGGAAATGGCAAGTAAAAAAGAATGCTTGACTCCATCGAAGAATACCAAGAGTCAACCACCAATAAAAAGATCTACTAAAAACGGAAAGAGGATGTTGGCACATCCTTAAATCCAACCAATAGTGAAGTAGGTAACAAAAATTCCTTTATGTTCTAGTTTGAAATTGTTTAAGTTTTTCTAATACGAAATTGAAATGAAAATTGTGTTTGTGGTCACTCTAGATCTTCCGCATCTTTTAGAGGATGTGATTTGCTCAACCAGAGAGAATTCAATGAAGAGTATGTTTTTGAATTTTTAAATTGTGATATTGTTCTAAAATATGCCTCCTTTCGAAATTGTAATACTATGTTTTACTATTTCATAATAATATTTCTGTTATTGGTACATGATACAATTCCATTCCATAACAATACGATTAAGTATGTAATCGTGTTACTATTCTAAAATATGCCTCATTTTGAAATTGTATTACTATGTTTTACTATTTCATAATACTATTTTTGTTATTTCTAAGTGATACAATACCATTCCATTTAAATATGCCGTAATATGGAATCATGATATTGTTTTAATATATGCCTCATCTCGATATTGTAATACTATATTTTATATTTTCATAATACTATTTCTGTTATTGTTATGTGATACAATTGTATTTCATTTCCAATTGTTAACAGTCCAAGTACGATATGTCTCTTTGGCTTATGTGAAATTCATGAAGACCATATCTTTGCCAGAAGAAGTGGTTAAAAGAATCAATTAGACACCTTTGAGTCTTTCTTACAAAATGCCGGTCAGTAACTTTGGTTCATGGATGTTTCTATTTTCCTAGGTATGTGGGATTTTTGAGAGATTAATACATGTTTCTTAGGAGTACATAATTAGAAAATTACATAATAATTATAAAGAATTATCTTGTTCTTTCTTTATCTTGATTTCCCCATGATGGCACATAGATCTTCAGATATCTTTCCTTTTTATGCTTGATCCTTGATGGCACATAGATCTTCAGATATCTTTCCTTTTTATGTTTAATCCTTGATGGCACATAGATCTTCAAATATCAATTTTTTTTATACTTGATCCTTGATGGCACATGAATCTCCAGATATCTTCCCTTTTTATGCTTGATTCTTCTAAGTCTTTATTGATCTTCTATGCTAAACTGAGGAATGAAATATTCTCAAATAATACATGAGTCTTCTGTTATCATCAAAATTAGGATATGGCAAATAAAGCCAGCAGAGGAGTGCGGTGTGGCTTATAAAGCCTTCGCACGTAGTAGCTGGGAGCGTGCTCACCTGCACGTCTCAGCCACCAACACACCGCACGAGCACACCGACCACTCCGCCCAACCACCAGCCACAACAACCGGCCCATGGTGTGGGCCCCACACGGACTCCACACCTAGGCCCCACACACATAGTGCCACAATGCACAGTGCCAACTACGCATAGTGACACACGAATAGAAGCTGGCCCACGAGGCCCATGCCCAAACGCACAAAACCACACAACGAGCTTCAGAACAGTAACACCCGTCCAGGAATAAAATTCATAAAAATGTAAATAATTACAAAATGAATTTTACGGGTGTTACAACTTGACTATATTTTGTTTAGGGCATGAAGACATTAATTGTTTCTAGAAAGGGTTTTGACAACAATTGCAAACTGATCACAACCGAAAGGGATCATTCGAAGTCTAAGTGTAGCTATTGCATGTTTGAATTTAAAGGTTTTCCTTGTAGGCATATACTTTCATTCTTGATTTACTTCAAGATTTATAAGTTACCAGACCATTTTTTATTGAAACGATGGTTCAAGGCCTACAAGGATGGTATGAAACAAGATATATATGCAAATATTTTGATTAACCATAATGTAGAAATTATGGTGTTGGCGAATCAAATTGCTAGTCGTGTTAGTCGTGGTATAGAGTTGTACGATTTTGCAAAGCAATAAATGAAATGGATCATCGATGAGATGGATAATATGGGTGGTGGAGACGTTGGTGTTGCCACTGACGTAGATGATGATATGGAAGGTAGAAGTTCGAAACGTCGTTCCATAACTCGATTTTCTAATAAAACATTTAAGCCTACTACAGAGCTTACTATACTGCCTCCTTTAATAGCAAAAACTAAGGGAAATAGTAAGGGAGGTAGACCAAAGGGAGTTGGAGTGCCGAGAATCAAGTCAGATAGAGAGATAAGGACAAAGGGTAGACACTGCAAAACTTGTAGGAAAAACCATGCAAACCATGATTCTCGAAACTGTCCAACCAAACTGAAGCAAAATTTTGATGACAATTCTTGGTATGTTTTGTTGATATAGTTACTGCTACAGAAGATTTTTTTTCTATAGTAAGTGGTAACAATTTTTTCCCTGTTACAGTGACGACAAAATAGGTTTTAGTGAAAGTTATGAAGACATGTAGGACATTATATACTTCAAATTTTTGCAAAGTAATTTCATTTGTTTCGAATGTGACGATGTTGTTTTACTACATTTGCTTTACATACTTGTAATTTCCAATTTGACTTTTTATATCATAATGTCAATTGGACTTAATGGTGTAATATCTCATTTGTTATTAATGTATCAGCAATTAATCTTTTTTGTGACTACATTATTGATGTATCAGCAATTAATCTTTTTTGTGACTACATTACTAATCCAGTAGATGTACAACATTCGAAGCTATGTAATTAGTCGTTGCACTGTAACTAATTTAGTACTTATTAATAGTTATCGTATCAATGAAACAAATACAAAAAAATTCGAATGTTAAGCATGGTTACGCAATTTTGTTTTAATTAGTTAACATAATAAAGTAAACTTTTCTAATTGTTTCTATTGCAAGTAATTCAGATTTAATTAACTAAAGAACTACCAATAACAAGTCATGTTTTTTTGTTTATGTAACATGTAAACAAATATGTTAAAAAGATTGAGTTACAACAAAATTAAATTTAACTCATATAAAGTGGTTCTTGAATAAAAGTAGTTTTTTCTATTTTTGTAACATGTAAACAAAATAAATGGTTCTTGAATAAAACATTTTTTTGTCTAACAATTACGAAACAATACAAACAGTTAACATTTTACATAATGTACCATATATAAGTTAATGTTTCTTTAGTATTGTAATATTATATAGTACCTCCAGACATATATAATACTAATAGCTAAACATCACATCAATATTTAAAATTTGCACATAAACTGTCATTTTGATTTGTCAATTAAATAATCACCCTCCTCACATTTTGGAAATCTATGTTCTTGTTCATCATAAGTGACAGTTTTGGCTTCTTTTAGTATCGCTGTAGCAATCTCTCCCCTATATTTTTGCATGTCTTCATTGGTGAATGTTATCTTGTTAATGCAATGAGCTCTATTTCCTTCTTTAAGAACACTCCACATTCAATGGAACTAGGCTGTTGCTGTGGGAATGATATCATATCTCTAACAAGCCATACATGCATATCAGGTATCATCTCACTAAAGAAGAGACCAAGCCAATCACTCTAAAAATAAAATAAAAATTAGATATCGGACACAACATTATCTAATATACAAGGCAAATAGTAGAAGAAGGAAAGACGTAAATTATTTAAACTTTGAAATCTTACCAATCTTGCTACTTCATGGTCTTTCATAATATCTCGTAAAGAATTGTAATCTTTAAATTCTTTATCTTCAAAATTTACTTCCATCAAGTGCCAATGTCCGGAATCATGTATTGGAATCAGTATTTTTTGGTAGAATTCAATATTTCTGACAACATTGCCAAGCAAAGTTTCCATCTTTTTCAGATTCCTTTAATTTTTTGATGGATTGTTAGAAATATTTCCGGTAATATATCTCTACACACATGATATGCTTTTTAAAACTATGCAATAGTACAATATATATGTAATATGATTGTAGTGGTTCTTACCGAAGTAACAATGTTCATGAAGTAGACACCGGTGACACCAGATAAATCTCCAATGTGCTTTACAATCTCAATAAAGACTTCGATTACTTATAACATCGAATAATTAGTTTTTAATATTGTGTATACTAATTATTCAATAAGTATACAATATGTTTGTTACAACTTACTGTTCCATGAACAGTGGAATGGTACAACAGTGCTCTGATTTATTCACCTGAGCATACTATGTCATTGACCTTGAAACCTTTTTTTACAACTTCAATCAAATAAAGAAAGACACGGATGTGAGATATGGTTTGATAAATAAGGCAACAAAGTGTTTATTTTGTTTTGTTACAAACTACTTCATTAGCACTTGTTTTGTATTTTTTGTTGTTGTGTTACAGAAACTAGTTGTGTACTCTGTAGATTGACAATGAATATGGACATTCTAAATAAGAAGTTACACATGCATATGCTATTTCATGATCAAATATACATTAACCAATAACATAAACCAAATTTCTATTTAATAAGAATATAAAGGTTTTTAATAACATTTTTTAGGTACCATCTGTTATTGTGATACAGAAGCGCATATATTGACAGAATACAATAACTGTAACATCTATCAGTGATACAGAAATGATTTTTGTATTACTTATAGTGTTTTATAATTCTTCAAGAATTTGTCTATTAAAGAATACTCTTGGATCTTTATTGCACAAGCTCCTGCGAACCTCCTTCTCCTAATGTCTTCCTGTATCAAAGTAATAGTCATAATGTGTAAAACAATACCAACTCTCATATAAATCAATAACACAATTATACCTGGTTTGTATTGGATGTCGCTTGTTCATTAGCAATCGCTGCTTTCATCTCGTTGGCCTCCTTACTCTCATCTTTATTTTTTTTATCATAGAGTTAGGGGTTTGTTTTGAGATAGTATTATTATCTGTATTCAACTCCACAACAATTTCAGTTCACATAGGAACAAGAGCAAATCTATGTGCCAAGGGGATGTGATCCTTTGCTTCATCTTCAGTTGATTCCATCATGACATCAGTTTCTGATTCGGTTACTATTGGATGAGATACTACAGCAGGTATGGCATTAGTATTTGTCATCTTATCTGGCTTCTTGGTTTGTGGCATCATTTCCTCATTTTCATCCGCATTATGTATATTTGTTTCAATGTTTTCTTTAGTGTAACACTCTTGCAATTGATCTTCAACACTTTCAAGTCTTTTATTCATTTTTGATCTCAAATTATTCATTTGGATTGACATTTCCATATTCAATTTAGCTAACATGTCCAATTGCTGTCTTACTTTTTCAAGTTCAATTTTTAAGAATTCCACTTCTTTATTGTTGTATTGCACTTGATTTTTGAGATGTTTTATTTCTTCATTCAATATATTTATCATGTCATCATCAGCAGTAGACGACGTGGATGGTACCTCTTTCCTTTGTGCATAAACAACACAAGGAAATTACAAAATGAGGATAACATAACAATTTTTGATTCAATACATAAACTGTAAATTTACCTAAACTTTTTCAACAACACATGTTTCAGTTTGTGGAAACAATTAATATGGATTGATTAAAAAAATTTGTTTGTGAAACCAGATTTTCATATAATTTCACAATACATAAAGATAAATATTATCCTGATCATATTAAAGTTTCAGATAATGCTTGTACTTGTACTTTATTTGATTACAAACTAACATACTATGGTAGATGTTACTATAATATGTTATTGTAAATTGCAACAAATATGTGACAATGTAGCAAATATTATTTTGGTTTATAAATTTGTATTCAGTATTACTGAAACTTTTCAACAATTCATATTCAATATTACCTCCTGTCTGGGCCCTAGTAGAACTCTTTGCTTGCGATTGTCCTCCTTATCAGAATCTTTGTCCTAGCAAAATATTCTTTATAGTTTTTATTAGTTAGGGATCTATAATATTTATTTATTAGTTTTAAAATTAAATCATACCACCACATGTGCATGATTTCTTTTTGGGCCAGGTATTCTTGGTATTTCCTTTTCAATCTTACACCACCTCTTAAATTTTGGCGTGGCAGTTGGATTTGTGGGCTTGACATTTTCATCTCTTTCATAAGCCCAAACCTACAAAATGTTGGAATATGTATGTATTAGATTGTTGTAAAAAATAAAGAAATCCAATATGTATGCATTAGATTAACAAGTATCGTACTAGAAGTGCCCAAGCACAGCCTAGGCAATACAACTTTAGGTGCTCCAAGCTATCCAAGATAACCTCTGAAGTATAAAGGGGCCCAGTTGTAGTTTGATAGTTCTTTCAGGTCATCAACATACCGAAGTAACCAAGAAGGGAATGCACAACTAGAATCTGGTATCAAAAAAGTGCAAAAAAGTAAACAGATTCATAGTTTTACTACAATCTCATCATCCTCAGGATTTCCTCGAATCATTATTACTAGGAGTTCTTTTTCAACATCACTTTGTTTCATCCTTGTATTTCCTATGAAGATTTTCTCCAATTGAGTGGTTGGTCTGTAGTTTTTAACCTCTACTAAATCCTTCTCGCCTTTTGGAATTTGCAATATGTCTACAACATCATCTATAGTAAACTTGTATCTTACACTTCCTAGTAAGAAATAGTGATTCCCCATATAATTTGACACAATTGTGTCTAGGTCAGAATATACAACTTTGCACAGTGGGATGTCTCAAAAATGACCAAATGGAGTTTTTTTAATTTTGTCTACTACTTGATCATGAAATCTATTAACCTTCAAGAACTTTAGCAACGCGTATGACATGCATCTGTGCTGATCTGTAACATATATAATAGATATTAATTTAGCAGAACTAAATTACTAATTTTCAGAACTTACATTTTTTAGTAGAATAATACGCAAACTTACTCTTTGTTCTTTCATCCTTTTGTTTGCACCTAACTTCATTGACTGGAATGTTGCTATTGTCACATTCTTCAAAATTCTAACGAAATATTGTCTCTTTCAATTTGCTTCTGGTACATGATGAAGGACTGGAGGTTGTTTTTCCTTTGTCTTGAGGGGTGTGAGTTAACCCAAGACTGAAGGTTGGAAGTAGATGGTTACTACTATAAATTTTTCGTTCCAATAGCACCCAAAGTTGTTTATGTACAAGTATTAACAAAATAGAAGTAAGTATAAATCTGTTAACAAATATAACTTACTAAATAGGAAAGATATTACACTAACATTTTACTAAAAACATATTACTAATAACAATCTTTCTCAAAAAAACATCTTACTTAAAACTAATATTAAGTAATAACATCTTACTAAACAAATATATTTCATTATCATTATACATCAACAGAAGGGGAAAAAACATGAATGTGTAACTTCATTTACGTAACGAAATAACTACAACATATTTCTGAAAAAACATAAAAATAACTGTAAAAAGACATAAGGCACTTTTATTATTCGAACTTAAGACATTTGTACTCAGGAAAGATATTACACTAACATTATGCAGCAACAAAAGTGGGAAAAGATTAAGAAAAATGAAATGGAATACATACAACTTTTTTGTGAAAAAACATAAGGCACATTTCTCATTCTAACTTAAAAACAACATTAGTATTCAAGAAATATATTTCACTAACATTATACATTAACAGAATGAAAAAAAGAAGATGAATGTGTAACTTCATATACGAAACGGAATACCAGAACTTATTTGTAAAAAGACATAAGAAAAGTGAAAAAAAAAATTGATAGCAATATGTATGTAGATATCAATTCGCTGAAATAGGGTTTCGAGCAAAGATTTGGAAATAGGGTTTCATTTCGATGTAAATACGTAGATAGAACATAAAAAACAAAGTTATTTCATGATAAATAGAAATAATCTTAAGTTTTTTTCTTCTTACTCGACTGTAGAAGTGTAACACCCTAGTGCTACACAACAGTACAAGAACTAACCAAGAGCAGCTAACGGAATCTAAATGACAGAATAAAATAAATAAAGCTAATCACTCAGACCTCTGTGCGGCAAACGTGGCTCGAAAAGATGCACCAGACTAGACTACTCCTACACCTGAGCACCTGAAACAAAGGGGACAAGGAAAACACACGTGAGTGACAGGAATGTCACCCAATACGTGCCCCAAAATAGTGCTAAAACTCACAAAAAACATTGCCAGAAAACTACCATTGCCAAAACCACATGTCCAATTTGAAAAACTTGGAAAACAATGACATTTCAAACTTTCTTTTCTTTTCTTTTAAAACCTCATGCTCATTCATAAACCTTTATTCTCAACACTGGAGAAGCAAATCATTTCATCTAGTTTCCTAGCCCAAAACATCATTAAAAACCATTAGCACAATTTACCACAATCTAGGCTAGGAACTAGTCCATACACAAATCCACACTTTTCCATTCCAAAATTGGTCGCATCACCTTGGCCACAGGCGATCGACCTGGCCACAAGCAGCTGGTGAGGATTCCATGCCACCACACCTACACTGCAGTGCCACAGTGAACCACCCCGCGCTGGAGTTCAACCACCCTGGTAGTAGCCTCAAAATGTACCTTCACGGCTACAAGCACGGAGTGCGTCCTAGGGATGCCCTGGTGCCCGAGCACCTGGAGACTCTAACCCCAGACCCGTCCAGCACCGGGACTGAGGGTAGTCCGGATCTCTCGTACCCCGAGTCCTACAGTACCAACACAGTCTCAAGGCTCCTACCCCAGACCGCAAACTCGGCAACCACAACCATGGACACATCCCCGACATCTCTAGAGGTCTCACTATCTCGTCGGCAAGTCCTGGTTTCATTGTGGTTCCTACAATATCCTTTATTCTCTTTAAAATCATATGCAATTTCTCTTTTCAAAACATTTATCAAAACCATTTTCCATTCATAAAACTCTTTGCAAATCACATGCATTATGCATCAATTCATTACCTGTGGTCTTTAAACCCACACATTCATTCAT
>JAMKQA010070448.1:0-10116 GCA_024699735.1 Posidonia australis | reverse complement strand
GGGGGGGGCGCCCCCCCCCCCCCAGATCTACCAAGTAATTATTTTCAATGAAAACATTTAAGCCTCTCATGTGGACATTTGTTCTAGGCCGGGCAAAATGTTCATAAGAAAACCTGGTGATATTGAAATCACTACCAAGAACCCAATTCTTATTAACCAAAGTGCAGAGGTTTTGTAATTCCTCAAGAAAATCTTCCTTTAGATTTCCTTCATAGGGACCATATACTCCTGTAAACCACCAATCAAATCCATCTTTATAATTTGTGAAATTTAAAGATAAACTGTAGACTGCAGAGAGATTACTTTTAAGATTCAGTATCCTATCATCCCAACCAATAAGAATGCCTCCTGAGGCCCCAACAGAGGGGAGATGGAGCTAGAAGTTAATCTTTTTCCCCTAATGAATGTAGAAAACCTTGGGTGAAAGATTCCTTCTTGGTTTCACTGATGGTGATCAAGTTACATTTATTAGATATAATAAAGCTACGTACTGTTCTAACTTTATCACTAGTACCCAATCCTCTAATGTTTCAAGCTGCAATAATCATTAGGTATTATGGGAAAAACTAGGAGAGGATGACCCCTCTCCATTGGCACAATTGTCCTCTAAATTGATTGGTAATTTTCCTTGATCTATTCTAACTTGGTTAAGCAGTTGTTTGGCTTCCTCCATGGAATTGAGGTGTATTCCAATCTTATCACAGAAGACATGAAATTGTGCATAGGAATCCCAGTGCAGAGGATCCTCAGTCACAGAGTTAGTTGATGATGAATTAGAGGACAGTTTCATCTAATTGAGCACTATTATAATGAACAATGTTATCAGAATGATTGAGAGTATTATTTGTAGAAAGAACAAGAGAATTCGGCGATAAATAACCTAGAGCATGTACTGGAGTGGCTGGATGAGATGTTGGAGTCTCAGGATCAGTAATGTTCAGGTCGTCATTTTCCAGGCAGTCATAAATCGTCATGATTTTCTTGAATTTGACCCTCGATATGTTCCTAGCCTTGAGCTCAGCCTCCACAAACTTGGAAGTGACCGTTGCAGTAGAAGGCTTTGCCGCTTGGTTAGCCACAATAGGTATGGCCTCAGCAGAGAAGGAGGGTGAAGTATTGGGGTAGCCACCAGAAGAAATAGGAGTGGGCAAAAGACCAGTAGAATTTACAGAAGGAGCGAATTGTGTAGATAAAGGGGAGGTCCTAGTCCAGACGTTTTTGCCTCCTCTCCAACCATTATTGTTTTTAAAAGGCTTCCTAGTGGGATTGAGACCTCTAGGATCAGGGTTTTGAGACTTCTGGTTTGGCCATGAGGGAGCAGGCTGCACATTAGTATAGGAAAGAAAACAAATATCCCAACTACGTCTGTATTTGATAGGATAAACGATTTTACCAAATGCAAAATTCTCGTGTCAGGTATCTCCTTGATACTTGCAAAACCTTGATACTTAACTTGATCAATGGACAGGTCAACCTCAAGGAGGTCGGCAAACTCTGAAATCATAAGACAGAAGACTTTTATGGACCATAGGTGGTGGGGGATCCCTTCTAACCTAATTCAGAGCCCTTCCTCTCTCAGAGTAAAGACTGCATTGAAGTTAGGGGTCCAATGTATAAAGGATGCAGAGAGGGCTTGGAGGGAGGATCCAAAAAGGTTAAGGGTATCATTTTTAACCTGGGGTGACTAGAATTTCAAGAGAAACTTCCCAGGGTAAAAATCCTTCACTTCCACTTTAGATGTAGAAGGCCAAGTACTAGAGATGTGTTGTTCTAAGGACTCCTTGGTGAGCTGTGACGAGTGCACTGTGACTATGGCACAACAAGAGAGAGAGAGGAAGAGATTACATGTCTCGTCAGAGGGTGGAATAATAGTAGGATTGTAGGGGGAAAGACCCGTCATATTAGTAGTTGATAAAGGAGAGGGATCCTGTATCTGAAAAAAATTTACAAATCGCTACAGAATGTGAGGGAGAGTTACACTTGTAACAAACACCAAAATATCTACAATATTTTTTTGAGTGGCCACAGGTGAAAAAACAACCATTCGCGCGACAGTAACTTACCAGAGGCGAGTGAGTCCTTTTGCTTTTAACCGTAGTCCACCCTTCTTCTTCAGAATCGTCGGAGCAGTGAGAAGAAGTTTGGCACCGGAAATTTTTTGAAATATAAGCAGGGGGAAGATAGAACGGCAAAACGAGAGCCTTAGGGAAGAGGGACAGGAACAGGATCATGGCAGTCAAAGCATATCTTCTCGCCAGAGGTGGGGGATCGATGAGACTGGGAGTAGTTAATGTTTGTTAGGGGAGAGGGAGATAAAGAATGTTTGTTCTCACAGAGAACCTCCTGGCCATTATTGTAGGAGAAGACAAGGCGATGATACGCATCTCCAGGAGCAGCTGTTGTCAGAGAAGGCCTGACAACCTTTAATAGAGAAGCGGCGGTGCCAGACAGCTCGCCCGAGTTGCTCCGAGGCTTAAGCTGCCACGTAAGATCACTAACGGGGGGATCAGAGGAGGATAACGAGGAGTCATTACTATAATGACTGTTATCAGGGTGATTACCTTGACAAAAAGGAGAATAAGAAGATAAACCCTTCTGCTCCGTAATAAATGTTGAGGGACGGTACAGAGAGAAGTTCCACACGGAGCTCGAGACGTTAGAAGAATTAATGGAGGAAGTGTCAGAGCTTAGAGAAGAGTGTCGACCCTTCGTCTTCCAGAGAGAAACGGAGCCGAAGCTATTCCGACGAAAACCCACCAGCAAAATCTCATCAGTCGGTGCGGCATTGGAAAACACCAGATCAGAGTCGGAAAATAACAAATCAGATCCTACAATTAAATCACTATGAATCGTCGGATCATGACACGAGGGACTCGAGACCGAAGTCCGTGCCGGAATTGGAGCAGTAACAGTGCTAGGTTGTTTCTCTTGCCGGAGAAGGAGTAAGGGGGGAACATAAAAAATTACTGAAAGATGAATAAACTCGCAGAAAGCATAGTCAGATCTCAGATCCTCGCTCAGACGGTAACAAACAAGATTATTGAGCCAGTAAGGATAAATCTCTTTAACACATATGAAACTATCAATAAACACATCAATATTACGCAAGTGAGGAAAGTAGTAGAAAGATCTATCCAAAAAAGTTACATTCAGACCAATAGAACAAAGTCGGAAGACCTCAGGGGAAGGAGGTATCCAAGGATTCGGAGAACTGAATCTCGAAAGGCGGCCAGACCGACTCCCGGGGTCAAAAGGGGGGGAAGTAAGGAGCTTCCCAGGAGTGCTTACCTGCCGAGAGGGAATGGGGGGCTGCGAACCTACCGGGGGTCCAGATCTAACTCGACGCCGTCGAACGCTTCAGATTGACACCTCCGGGAGGTCGTCGTCCTCCAGCAGTCGCGCTTTGAAGGCTCGTCAGTTAAACTCAGTGGCCTACTGCAAGAGCATGCCAGATCGAGAGCCATGACGATGGAGCAAATTGCTAGAGAGAGAGAGGAATGGCGGCAACGACGAGGGTTTCTGTGAGCACTTTTATCACGAGGCATTTTTTAGAGTCTTTCTAGTCCCAAAAGAAAAAAAGTCTACTCTAATTAATATTAGTAAACATATCGAGAAGAACTTTGTCCAAAGCATATTATAGTGCCTTCTACAAACTCATACATGCTTTCATATTCCTAAGAATTTAGGCACGGTGTAGTTCTGCTTAGAGGCATCATGAACGTCTAATATTCACCTTCATAATGTGGTTTACAGGTAATGCCACTTGCACCTTTGCGCTATCTGAGTCACCTATGACGTATTGGGGAAAGAAGTTGATGACGGTAGTTTTCGGGTGAGGTGATCCGTGGCCTTGCAACCTCTCTAACGAGAAACATTGTGGACAACAGCGAGGAATGGCATGATCCGTGGCTCAATGGGTGGAATTCCTTCACGATTACGACCCTTTTTTTTTCTCTTAATGTTTTCTCTTCCATCACGGGAAGGAACCGTCGGCTTTGTCGCACCATGTCACTCAGAAGTAGCTTATCCTTAAACTGGAACTAACCAAACATATAATGACCTGAAAACGACACGTGTCATAGAGATTCCCTACAAAGTATACGACCTTGGAGACCAAGGGCACCATGAGCAAGCACTTTTGTCCAAACTTCATGCAAATCTCGGCACGCGTTGATTTGGATGCACTTATGTATGTATTTAGTGCCAAGATTTGATAATTGTGTCACACCATTGTCACTTATATTGCCTGCCTTCTACAACTAATGCACATCAGTTGAATCTCTTTTGCTTTACACGAATCATTAAATGGCAAAGGAAAAGTAGATTAGAATGAAAAGATCTTGAGGTGACAGGAAAAGTGCCAGATTATTTCCACAAAGATGGATGATAGAAATGGTATCTCACTTTTGGCATCGTTAAAATCTGTAGTTTCTTACAACACTCTGCTTTTGGAGGAGTGATAATGTGATACATGTCACATTCATCAAATGTTTTAAATTTTGAGTGTTTTAAATTTTGAGTATTTGTATACTTTATATTTTTCATTATTATTCTTTCGAAGTTTTAAAATAAAATGATGTCAAACAATATTATTCATTTTGTTGTAAATGGTGCATATTATTTAGAAATTCATATTGTACTATAAAAATTCATATTACAATGGTTTCTTTAATATTTCTTAGAATAGATATGTTTAAAAAATTATTAAATATATGAACTAATAATGTTAATATTAAATAATACATTGGGAGTTTTACCTTTTACTTATCTAATTTTATAATCTTTACAAAATTTTATTTCAAAGAAGTAAATAATTAATGTCAAGTGCAAACACAGTTTTAAATTTTCATATTACATTTAAAGATGTATTTATAAAAATTACATATGATAATAGAGAAAATGATATTTCATAATTTATATTTTATAATATTATTATTAAACATACATAATTGATGTGTACGTTGCGTGTGTCTAATTCACTTGTAATTGTTCTATTGTAGGATTTGGTTACAGTAATAATATTATAGTTAAAGTATACTTCTCCACTTGTAATTAGTTATGGCCGTCTTGCTTTCACAAGTCAACTTCACAAACATAAATGCATCAATCCGCCCTAGCTTTTCTCTGCGAACACTGATTGAAATGAAGTCACTAATATCCAGAGTGATGGAGACAAATCTAATGAATTAAGCAGCATAGACCAATTAATAACAGACAGAAACATTCAGAAATCATGGACTGCGCTAAATTAACATGTAATCAATCCCGTTCCATGTTTAGACCTTCTCAAAGTTATATTTGTACATGCATATTATACTTCTGTCAAGATATATAACATACTACACACAACCACCTGCTCTAGCGCAGGTGGCTAAGGAAGGCGGGTCGTTTCTCCCCCTTTCAGGTTCGAATTCGGAAGAAAATGAGTGATGAATAGTCTCCATACCAATACCAGTAGGTTAACGATTAGAAAAATGATGACATACTATACTACACACACATGGAAGAAAGAGGAAGCAGTATGGGTTCTACTACTGTACCATTTGAAGTACAAAAGGACACAAGAGCTTTAGGAAGAAGGGTGTTCCATGTAGGGATGGAGACCATGCCCTACATCTGCTATAAGGACCGGGAAAACCCTAAATTTCAACTTCCAAGGATACGATCAGTAGACACTTCCATCTGTCCCTGTCAAAACAGTATTCAGACATCCATTGTGAGAAAACTTCCCGTGCTGAAAAGAAAAGTACGACAAGGCAAACGTTCTACTCAAGTAGTAATACCATCATCACGCCCATGTCTTAAATTCTTAGAGAGAAAAAAAAAATAAATCTCATAACTAGTCTTAATTAAATGTAAAAGCCGAATAACAAAGAAAGAGCAATAGAGCATTTTACATATGTATGTATACATGGACGTCAAACAGTATCACACATAAAACACGCACAGTTGCTCTTGATGTGTACAGCATACAATGAGGAAAAATTATACAAAGCTCCCGTCTGTGAATTGTGAGGTTTGTGGAAGGAGAAAAGTTCAGAAACTAACACACGCTTGCACGTTGTTGCAGATAAGTAACATTTGCATCCATCCTCTCTCATTTCTACACCACACTCTTCCTCTCTTCTTCATCTCTATAAAAGATTATTAAGGCTAATTATATATGATTACCCTTGAGAGAAAAGGACTTAGGCCAGTGACAAGAAGAAGAATTACACAAGCCACTACCTTGATCAAATTGCATTGCCTTCTCTTCTTTGCATGCTTTCTCAATTCCCTCTTCTCATGGCTCGCGTTCCCTATGCAAACTGATGCCGTTGTGCTTTCTAGAAGGACCTGAGGGAGGTATCGGCGTCGCCTTCGGCACGAACCCGACGAAGTTACCAAAGTTAATGCTCGACATCTTATGATTAACATGCAAGGCTTGCATGCTTCTGGACCCTTGGCAACATGAGGAAAAGAAGAGGAGGAACAGCACTACTAGAGTTGAACCCTTTGGGAGGCTACCCATTTTTCGCTTTTGTAACTCAGGGCGGAAGGTGAGAAGAAAGGTTTAGAAGAAGCAAGAATCATGAGAAAGAGCAAGAGTACCTTGGGACTTCAGCAAATCTAAAATTGTGTATGTGCGTGTGTGTGTATATATATATATATATATAAATATAAACCCATGTTCTTTGTATAGGGCGGTAAGTTGTGCTTCTGTGGGGTGAAATGATGGGCAGAAAAAAGTGTAGACTGAAGGGATTATAGTTACGTCCTACCTTCTGAGGTTTAATTGGTTAGGTAGTACTGTATATGAGGTGTATCTTTTGTGAGTACAAGAGAGGAAGAGAGAGACAGGTCCTTACTCCTAACCAACCATGGAAGTATATGACAAAGCTGCTAAACTAGTAGATAAAGAAGATATATTTATATCTGTATGTGGAAGAAATCTACACAGAGACATGGTACAGACAAGAAAGGGGAAGAGTTAGAGCAAAAGGGCGCAAGAGGAAGAAAAGATTGAGCTTGAGCAAAAAGTAAAAGCCAGAGTGACTTGAGAATAGGGTCTTGTCTTCCATTTTGGTGAACCAATGGGGCCATGTCATGGATGGATCTAAAACATAAACACTGTAAAAATACTGTAGATCCCGACTTCCTGTCGCATGGTGTTCTGCAGTAATCTGTGACTGTAGTACTTTGAAAGGGTCTTAGTGCATGCAGAGAACAACGGAGCACTTTGTGAGGGAAAAAGATGAGATTAGATTGTTTGCTTGCATCTGGAGGGGAGTACACAGTGCACAGCCCAAACACATCAGAGGAGAGAAGGCCGAAGGGGTTTTCCTTTCTTTGGTAGGGGGCTATTGCATATGATGGGTTTTGTGTCCGGAATCATGGTCCTTGTTCCAGTGGAGAGCTCGTGCAAGACTTGTCAGGGGATGGTCCACCTTCCTCCCAGATGTACCATGTACCAAGACAAGCTAATTAATGAGTGCAATACTTGACAAAATCTGGACCGTGAACTTGCATGACTCTACGTTTGTTTTTTTAATGCTCGGACCTTTTTTATTTTTATTTTTTACAAACAGTAGTACTAATATACAGTAAATTCACTTGATTATAAAAATCATTACCAAACGATAAAAGTTTAACTGACCAAAGTATAAAATATCAAGTCTAGAAAATCATCAGTTACAATCCAAAAAATTACAACCTGATTTAATGTTCCGATTGTAATATGGAACGAAAAAATGTTCTAATATGATTCCTTTACATTTTTTTTTTTAACATTAAAGTTTCTAGTATGTATTTTATTAATCACTTCACACTTAGTTAGTCGGACCTCAACACGGAATGAAAAAAATGTTTATCTCCAATGATTTACTAGGATTATACAGTAAATTGTTTGACTTAATTTGTTTAAATAAAATAAAACAGAAAAGTCTACAGTATCGTATGATTTCTTTCCCAATAATGATCTTCTTTCGTGTAGGTTTGCACTGTGTTTTCATCACATACTGGTGCAATGCAAGCCAAGTACCTGCCCAAAAGTTTTTAGATTAAAAGCGTAATGGTTGATGTGATGGATACTTAATTAACTTGGGTTTCTCGAAGGTGCGGAAGTGCATGCAGCATGAAATGCACCGAGTTAATCATTTCTAGTGTATCAATCTTTGTCCGACCATTTTTATTGAAGATAATCTGTTAACTGAATAGGATGGAAATCACTAATACTTGTATTAATGTGGAATTGATCCACATCCATGTATATACATGGGAGGATACATTGATCTCGAACTTCAATAAGAGCAAAAAGCAGAGTTTGTGGAAGATTTTGGATACACACTTGTATGGTATACGTGAGTAGGCTACTGTGTACGTGGTTCTCCTTCTACACACCCCTTGAAGCATGACAGAGTATCACGAAGACATAGCTTGGATATGAATCAACGATGGCGATCAGATGGGAGAGACTTGGTGAAGTCGTCAGTGAGTTGATGATTGGATGGAGTGCGTTGGTGATGAAGAGCTCGTCGAGCAATGAACTCGTAGTAGTCGACCTTGATATGATGAGTACAGCAACGGAAGTCAAAAGTCGTTGCTAGGCGGATGGTGGATAGATTGTCGCAGTAGATGGTGGGTGTGGTAGGAAGGCGAATGTGTAGTTCACTCAGGAGCATGCACAACCAACGAAGTTCGATGATAGCATTTGCAAGTGTCCGGTATTCTAATTCAATGCTTGAGCGAGAGATGGTTGTTTGTTTGCGTGCTATCCAGAAAATAGGATGAGCATTGAGAAGCAAGCAAGCACCTGTGATAGAGCAACGATCAGTAGTATCTTTGGCTCAATCAACATCGATAAAAGCTTTGAGATGCAACAACGACAATGGTGATGGCCGTTGATAGCAAAGACCTAACGAGATGGTACCTTTGATGTAGTGAAGAAGACGCTTGGCTACTTGAAAATGAGTGGTCGTTGGAGCCTGTAGATGTTGTGCAAGATGATTGACAAAAAAGGCAATGTCTGGCCTTGTGAAGGTGAGATAAAAAGACCGTTAACGAGACTACGATAGGAGGTGGGATCTGGAAGTCGAGAGGAGCTATTGTCATGACGAATGGGGTGCAAAGGTGTTGCAACTAGTTGAGATAAAGCCATGTCGTAACACTAAAGGAGATCTCTTGCATAGCATGTTTGAGAAATAAAGAGAGCTTATGATGTATGTTGGATTTTCATTCCCAAGAAGAAGCTAAGAGGACCAAGCTTCCTACAATCAAAGAATGAACAAAGATATGAAATAAAGCAGTTTATTTGAAAACAATTGAAACCAGTGATGATGATGTCGTCGACATAAACCAGAATGAGAAGATGTCCTTGATGGTAATTGATGAAGAGAGAGCTGTCAGACTGGCTATTATGAAAACCAACAGATAATAAGTAGGAGTGAAGCTTGAAGAACCAAGCCTAGGGGGCCTATTTGAGGCCATAGAGGGCTTTGTTTAAGCAACATACATGATGGGGTCGCGATGGATCACGAAAGGCAGGTGGTTGGCGCATGAAGATTTCTCCAACGATGAAGCCTTGTAGGAATGCGTTGCACACATCCAGTTGTTCCAGAGGCCAATCAAAAGTGGTTGCCAAAGAGAGGATGAGAAGGATGGTGGTGTGCTTTATGATAGGGCTATATGTCTCTTGGAAGTCGATCCCAACCTGTTGATGATAGCCCTTTGTTACAAGGCAGGCTTTGTGGCGTTCGATAGAGCCAGAGGTAGTTCTTTTGACATGAAAGATTCATCGACAGTCGATAACATTTTGATGAGGTTGGGGAGGAACTAATGTCCACGTGCCATTCCTTTGGAGAGCATCAACTTTTTCATGCATCGCATGAATCCAATGCGGATATTGGCGTGCCTTAGTATGTGAGTGAGGCTCATGTAGAGATGTATCAGCAAGTTCAGAAGCCAGGACATGAGGTAAGGGATGAGGAGAGGCTTGTCGCATATTGTTGGAAAGGAAGCGAAATTTATGTGGTGGTGTTGAAGCTGGAGTATCAGGGGAGGTGGTGGGATAAGGAGAGATTGCAGAGGATGAAGGTGAAAAGAGTGTAGAGGGGATGATAATGTTAGGGGGGGGGGGGG
>JAMKQA010070446.1:0-10112 GCA_024699735.1 Posidonia australis | reverse complement strand
CCCCCCCCCCCCCCCCCAAAGTAATATCTGAGGCCATGTCCATTCAATTTGACCCTATCGGGTAACGCTTGAGGTCGTGTCCTTTATTTGACCCCCTTGGGTAATGCCTGAGGTTGTGTCCTCTCAGTTTGACCCATTGGGCAATGCTTGAGGCCGTGTCCTCTTAGTTTGACCCCCTCAGGTAGTGCCTGAGGTCGTGTCCTGTCAAATTGACTCCCTCGAGTAACGTCTAAAGCTGTGTCCTTTCAATTTGATCCCCTCGGGTAACGTCTGAGGCCATGTCTCCTTTCTAGTATATTTGACCCCTTAGGCAATGCTTGAGGTTGTGTCCTCTCAGTTTGACCCCCTTGGGTAATACCTGAGGCCGTGTCCTTTCAATTTGACCCCATCAAGTAACGCCTGAGGTCGTGTCTCTCATGATCAATTCCTCGAGTGTTGGGTCTTTATCCATCTCGATACTTATTCAGCTCAAATTCTCCAAGTGTTTGATCTTTTATCCAGCTCGTTTAAATAAGAATTCCTGAGTATTGGATTCTTTATCTAACTCGATCGCTTATTTAGCCTGGTGGTAGCAGGTGTTGAATCATCTTTCTCCTTTTAAAATCCCTCCTAAGTCATGCTACATGGGAATATCATCAAGCCTTGAAGCTAGTTTCATGCTGAAATCATTTTCAAGGAGGGGCAATCTGTAAATATCTTATTTTGGCACTCCTTTATTTTTATTAAGTCTCATTACACCATAGCATGTCTTGTTCATTTTTAGAAGACTTTTGCTCAACCCAAAGTCTCTCCAAGGGCCCATTTGCAAATCTAAACCGTTGAAGTTCTAGTGTCAGTGTACAACGTTATATGCATTATTTCCAACGTTTAATGTTATACAGATGATCTTTAGTGTTTAACGTTATACACTCGATCCTAGACGTTTAACGTCTCCAATGCTATTCCCTACCATTTTTGTCAAAGATTCCATTTTTAGACTCAAGATAAATCTTTATTTTTCTCAAACGAGTTTTCTTACCATATTTAGGAGTATTTATTACCTCATTAATTCACTCATTTGACCATTTTTCAATTGGTAGCCATATTTGATAAGTTTTTGGACTATTGGTGTTAAACGCTAAGATCTAGGTGTTTAACGTTAGACGCTGGCTACTCTTTTAAAACTATGACTTCTAACCTATTACAAGTATTTTTAAAAGAAAAAGAGATTATAGACTTGATGTAATGAAATAAAAAGGAAATATAGCTACAACTTTGTTCAATAAAGTAAATAGATACCCAATAGTGGTTGCATTGACGTCCCTATAACTTGTATTTTCAATCAGAGACAAACCACCTTGCAAACAAAGCACCACAAAGTTATATGCCTAAGGTCATTGGTTATGGTGGTGATGTAACTCATCATCGACTCAAATAGCGATGGAACTCAATGCTAGTAAGACAGGCGGCGAACATGCCTATCCTTCTAACAGTTGAAATCTATCCTTGACAGATCGCACGTCAAACAAATTTGGTTGAGCAAACAGGTATACAAACTTGGTTCAAGTAATTAATTAATCGATTAATTATCCTACATGCTCTCAATTGTTGGATTCCTAAGGCTAAGGGTAAGGCTGACTTTGTGGGATCTAGGATTACTTAATGGGATTTTGACTCTTCTGGTACCGTTCTTTGACCTTCACTAAGATTCACCAAAAGGCCCTAGGTGGTGGGTTTGTCTCTCTATAAAGGGGCCCACAACCCAAGAATCAGTCATTAGGATTATTTCCTAACAAACTACAAAGCAATAAATAAACAAGCAATGATAGAGTATAAAGTATATGCCAAGGGATATTATTGACTTAGGGAGAGAAATGGAGTTAATAATATCTCCTTAGGGCATCTTAAGTTCTCAATGTAACTATTGCAATCAAACACGGAGCAAGGGAAACTGACTTGCACTGGCCCAATTCACTTGACTTAATTGTTTTAATTAGAGAAAGATTCCCTTATGGAACTTTAACTCTAATGTCAAACAAGTAGTTTCCACCGTATTAGTGGATGACAAATAAAACCTAAAAACTGTTAAAAATATGAAATAATAGTAGATAGATAGGATAATATATTATTTGTTTTGTTACACTGTAGATCTAGAAAAAAACAATATTAACAAAAATAAAACAAACGATCTATAGGAAAAGCCCCACCCATATCTTGTCGTCAATATTATAGGCATCGAATTGAGTCACCGCCTCTCAGTGTGACAAGATTCAGCACTACTTAAATTGGCAGCTAGATTTGGAGGCTTATGATTGTTAGGAAAAGACCTAATAAAAGGTCTAGTCATCGTGAAACCCTAGACACGTGACTTCCAGACCTAAAACGACAATTAGATTTAAGAAAATAAATGAAGGGAAAGAGATTCTTACATAGCACTGAGTGTTGGCTCAAAAGCCTATCCCACTATGATCACCAGATTTTGTGGATGCTTATTTCGGGTGTTGAAGTAGGCACCAGTGCTTCCACGTATGTCGGCGTTTGATGTGATTGCCACTTGTTTGTTCGGTGTTGTTGGCTTACAAAACGCCCTTAGGAGGTTAAGAGTATGAGTCCTCGGCTCACTAGATTAGTGGTAGGATGCTGTCTAGCAGTGTCCTTGTGCTATATGATATACTCTTTCCCTTCAAAGCAAATGAAATAGATTTAGATTAGTCTAGATGTAGTAAAAAATGTTAGAAAAAGGAACAAATAACAAAAAAAAAAGCAGCTAAATACTAACTGGGGGTGGTCTTCGCATGCATATGCTATAGACCTATGTAAGGAATGCAATGATATGTAAAAAGAAGTAGATTGGAAGCAATACTCCCTACACCCTCGTGCTCGTGGCATGGGATTAAGGAAGCAGAGTCACAAACAGAGATTCAAAGGTACGTTTAGCTTTGAAAAGACATGATTTCTATGGATCTGGTTTTCCTCATAGGAGTTTGACAGAGTAGAGGAACTATGGACCTCTCAGGGCCTTTCTCTTTCTATAAAGCCCTAAGTCTCCCACTAGATGTTCTAAAACCCTAGATCTCTCTCTCTCTCTCAAATTTCTCAAAAGCGTCCTCTCAAATTTCTAAGAGCCTCCCCCTTTGAGCTTTTGGCCTAAGGGTCTATCTATAGAGAGTTTTGGCGTCAAGTCTCGAAAATTAAAAAAAACTGATATTTTTAATTTGTCACCTATGGGATTGGCGAAAAGAACCAACACTCTGTCGTAGTAAGTAGCGACAGGCATGGATATTCCATTTTTCCTCGATGTAGAAAAATAATGACCTAGAAGGCAATAATATATTCCACATCATCTAGTCGCTAGTTGGATAGGTGCTGAGCAATCCAAAATCGAAATTTTTAAAATTAGGATCCCAAAATATCCTATAACGAATCTAGTAACAAATCACAACAAAGTTTACTCTTTTCAGGGTTTTCCTAATTGAGAAATATTTAGAAGATACTTTAAAATTTAAACAATGCTTACTAATTAGGTAAACCAAATTTACAAATAATATCTTCTGAAATTAGTACTTTAAGGCAACTAATTTTATGAATATTTTTGACATAGTCTTGATTTATAATTACTTGGATCTTTTAGATTTTATCTTTACTTTTAAATATTATTTGTGGTTAAAACATAATAACTAACAGAAACTCTCGTTTTTCATAAAGATATAAAATTTTAATTTGACATCATCCATATTTTTGGAATTTTCCTAAATTAATTGATATTTATAAAGGTTTATATGATATGCCATATATATTTAAGTATTAGGAAAATTATAGAAATAGTAATAATCATAGGAAAAACATGATAATATTTTATAAAAGTCCCATATACCATATTAAAGTCCAAAATGACTAAATATGCTAAGGAGAGTGGCAGGATACTCGTTGCCGCTCTCTATGGCATTTAAATTTACTCATTGCCGATTGAAGTGGTGATGGGACTTGTAGTTATCAAGAGTAGGCATAATATCTGTCGTTGCTTAATGAGGTAACAACCTAGTCTTTTGTAGTTTACCCTTTGTTTTTATGTTAATCTAAAGAGACATGTTAAAAGTCCAGAAAAACTTCATAAATTCCATAAAATCATAAAAACATTTTATTTTAACATTAAAATACTCAAATGTGCTACTAATTTGAGTGCAACGAGAGTATTAGCTCTGCCATAGTTAATAAACTCACATAAAATAATATTTAAGGTACTCAAACTTGCCATTGGTTTGAATAGAGTGATAATATTAGCTTTGCCATAGCTAGCAACCTTACACCAAGAAAAAGATCAACGTACTCAAACCTATCACCAGTTTGGATGTGTTATGTAACACCCGTAAAATTCATTTTGTAATTATTTACATTTTATGAATTTTATTCCTTGACAGGTGTTACGGTTCCGAAGCCTGTTGTGTGGTTCTGTGCTTTTGAGCATGGGCCTCATGGGTCGGCTTCTGTTTGCGTGTCCCTGTGCGTGGTTTGGCACTATGCATTGTGGCACTATGCTTGTGGGGCCTAGGTGTGGGGTCCCTGTGTGGCCCGCATTCGTGGGCCGGTGGTTGAGGCTTGCAGTTGGCCTCGTGGTTGTGGTGGGTGGTTGGGTGCGTGCGGTGGCTGGCAAGGCTAGTTGTTGAGGGAGTGTTGGTGTGCGCGTGGTTGTCTGGTTGCATGCACACGACCACCTACTCCGTCTATGTGGCTTTTTAAGCCTGGAACCTCTACCACGCACGACCAAGGTCCTCTCTCCTCCCATGCATTCTCCCCATCCCGAGCACACATCCTTCTTCTCCTTCCTCCACTCATTCTCTCTCCCTCCACTCACTTCCTCCGTCCCACGTCTCTCTTTTCTCTCGCTCTCCCCCCTATTTTCTCCTCCCCGCAACCTCCTCTCTGTTCGGTGTGCTCGAGGGTCGACAATGGTGTGCGACATCTCGTGGTGGTGTGTGGAGCTCGAGTGGAGTGCTTCTGGGGCCATGGTTGCGTCGTGGTCGCCGGAGTCGGTCGAAGATCGTCGGAGCGCATTCTCAGGTACGCATCTCCACCCCATGTAATAGAGAGCATGAAATTGGTAGAAAATGTTAGGATTACAAGGAATCTAGGTAAGTTTGCATTCCTAGAATTTATTGTGATTTTATGAGAATTTATGGCAAATTTATTGGCATTTATGGCGATTGATGAGTTTTGGGTCATTATGACCCTTCTGCCTTTCCGATTTTATATCTTGATGAATGGTGAATGGATTTTAGTTTTGTTTGTTGGGATTTGGAGTAGACTCGAGTGTCTACATCTTATGTTTTATGCAAGATTTTTGGCGTTTGTTTAAGGGGTCCGATTGGAGGTCCCAGTTGGGGCGATCTCAGACGGTAGGGTTTGGGCCATTTTCTGTTTTTCGTAGAATTCAGCATACCGAAATTTCTGTCAGATTGGGTCCTTTGGTCGAAATTCGGTCGTTCGATTTTGGACAATCGCTTGAATCAAGAGATTTCAGTCGATTGAACCAGTTTTGGTATACCGAATTTGGCTTGAGTGTTGACCGTTGACCTGATTTGGTCGATCGATCCAGATTAGTTTACCGAACCAAGGATTTTCGGCATACCGGACCTGTTTTCCGACATGCCGAATTCTGGGGCCAAATATGCTTATAAATGTGTTTTCCAAGGGCTTTCTGGATTGTTGTGTTGTAACACCCGTAAAATTCATTTTGTAATTATTTACATTTTAAGAATTTTATTCCTGGACAGGTGTTACTATTCTGAGGCCCATTGTGTGGTTCTGTGCTTTTGGGCTTGGGCCTCATGAGCTGGATTCTGTTTGCGTGTCCCTATGTATGGTTTGGCATTGTGCATTGTGGCACTGTGTGTGTGGGGCCTCGGTGTGGGGTCCCCATGGGGCCCGCATTTGTGGGCTGTTGGTTGTGGCTGGTGGTTGGGTGGAGCGGTTGGTTGCTCGTGCGGTGTGTCGGTGGCTGAGACGCGCAGGTGGGCAAGTTACCTCCTCCGTCACCGCTCTCCTCCGTCACCATCGCCATCTTCTCCTTCCTTCTTCTTCCTTTCCCTTCCTCCTCGACGACGCATCCCTCCTCCTCCCCCACCCTCTTTCTCTTCCTCCCCACTCTTCCTTCTCCTTTCCCCTTCTCCTTTCCACTCGTCTCCCTTGTTTTCCCTTCGTGCGTGCGTCGACGGAGAGAGAGAGAGGGAGATCAAAGGAGCGAAGCAGAGGGCTGTGGTTGCTCGGAGTGGTGTGTGGGGCATGCATGGCGTGCTCCCGTGGTCGTGGCGAGGCCGTGGTTGGAGTTCACCGGAGTCAGCCGAGAATCGCCGGAGGTGTTTTTCAGGTACGCATCTCCACTCCATGTAATAGAGAGCATGAAATTGGTAGAAAATACTAGGATTGCATGGAATCTAGATAAATTTACTTTCCTAGAATTTATTGTGTATTTATGGTGAATTTATTGGCATTTATGATGGTTGGTGCGTTTTGGGTCGTTTTGACCCTTCTGTCTTTCCGATTTTATATCTTGATGCATGGTGAATAGATTTTAGTTTTGTTTATTGGGTTTTGGAGTAGACTCAAGCGTCTACACGATATGTTTTTTGAAAGATTTTTTGTGTTTGTTTAGCGGGTCCGATTGGAGGTCCCTGTTGGGGCGATTTTGGACAATAGGGTTTTGGTCATTTTCTGGTTTTGCAGAATTCAGCATACCGAATGGAAACGGCATACCGAATCAGGGGATTTCGGTATACCGATTTCGCTCGGCATACCATTTTTCTATCAGTTTAGGTCCTCTGGTCAAGATTCGATCATCCGTTTTTAGATGGTATACCAAATTTGACCAGAGTGTTGACCGTTGACCTGATTCGATTGACTGATCCAGATCGGCTTACCGAACCAGGGGTTTTCGGCATACCGAACTTGATTTCGGCATGTCAATTCTGGGCCCAAATGAGTTTGCAAATGCCTTTTATGAAGGCTTTCTGGATTGCCGTGTTTTGTCCCATTGAGAGGGACTATGGGCCGTCAGTGGTGGTCTCCTAGGACACCTAATGCGTCGTTTTGCCGAGGTTTTGGAAGAATTTTCAAAAGATATGAAAATGATTTGGAAATGGATTTCAAGGAATAGTTGGCCTATTTTGGAAATGTTTTCCTAGTTTTTTGTGTGCAGGCAGAGACAGTGTGGGACCGTGTCGTCGGGACCAAGGAATGTGATGACATTCTCGGGTGGTTAGGCGTGACACCTCGGTTGAGGTCGGGGGTCAAGATACCTGAGGTTGAGGGGCGTCGGGTCTTAGAGGTATGAGACTCCTTGACTGTCGTCTCAAGGCTAGGGTTGTGGTCCACGGGTTGAGGTGTCTTGTGGCATGACGGGGAGGTATGATACTCCTGCTGTCGCTGTGAGCACTGAGGCACGGGTGTTGTCGGGTGTGGAGGTTTGGTACTCCCTCCTGAGCATCGTGTGTGGAGGACGTTGTGAAGAGGCATACCCTGTGGTGGCCAGTGCGGGTGGGACACGTGCCCCGTAGCTGGTAGCGTCTTGAAAGACAGGACAGCCTTCCCAAGGAGGGGTTGGCTTCTAAGGGTTCTCTTGAGGAAGGGGAATCATGAGACGGTGAACGCTCCTGCACAGGGTGGCCATCACCGTGGCAGTGTAGAACGCTGAGGTCGCTCCTCAGTGGACTACGTGTGGCCAGGGTTAGGTTGCCTGGCGCCGGGATTCTCGACTCAGTGTGTGTGGTTTTGGCCATTGAGGGCTTTTGCTTGTGGCTTTGGGCTAGTAGAGCCCTGGTTTGTGGTTTTGGCCTGTGTGGGTCTGATTTCTGAGGTTTTGAGAAAATGGTTTGCGAAATGAATTTAAAAAGGGAAAATGATTATAGTTTTGCTTTCCACGATTTTCGTGGGGAGCGTACAGGGTGACTTTGGCCACTCATGCATTTTCCTTGTGGTTTTGGTTTGTAGGTGCAAACATGCGATTGGCTTAACGTAATGCATATAGATCGGAGTCCCCTAGCCACACACACAGGTTCCTGGTAGTTTGATATTTACTGTTTAGCTTTAATTTCCCTGTAATTTAATTTGTTTAAATTATTATGGAAAATTTGGGGCATGACATATTTGGTATAAAAACCCTTAGGTTCACTAGGTTGCACTACACCGAGGGTGTCCGATCTAGAGACTCCATAGGTTTTACATGCATGGTAGGGTTTGCACTAGATTTCTCGACATGGTTTTATGGTTGTTGCTTTGTCTATGGTGCAGGTACTTTGCCTTTCTCTGGTAGGATGCCTCCTTGTGGTCGTAAGGGCAAGGCCCTTGTCGAGGAGATCGAGTGGACGTAGGCTGATGGAAGGCAGTTCGTGCCAAACTGAAGAGCTTGGCACATGGGATTTCCCACGCATTTAGCAAAAGTAGTGCCAGTGGACCATCGGGTGACCCGTGGCTGAACCAGCTCACGAAGCTTCATCCATCGTCGTTCAAGGGCAAGGTCAGTGCTGAGGAGAGCAAGGCCTGGCTAGAGAAGGTGGTGAAGATGCTGGAGAGCTTGACGTGTCTAGAGGAGCATTAGGTGCGGTTGGCGACCTACTTGCTGGATGGTGAGGCAGATAGGTGGTGGAAGTCTGTGAGGAGGCTGAAGTTCCCGGACTCAGTCACTGTTAGCATCCAATGGAAGGATTTCAAGGTGGCCTTCTATGACAAGTATTTTCCCACTCATGTGAAGGAGCAGCTTCGCCGATATTTCTGAAGTCTGGAGCAGGGCACGATGTCGGTGCTCGAGTATGAGACTGAGTTCGCCTGGCTGGAACACTTTGCTCCTGCCTATGAGTCTGAGAAGGAGCGGGCGCAGAGGTTTCTGGACGGCTTGAACCTTGGGCTACGGGTGAAGGTGATGGGCTATAGGTGCCACACTGTGGAGGACATGATTGGGATGGCTTACCTCTTTGAGGCGGAGCATCAAAAGTTTCTGGAGAGTCGTCCCAAAGGGAAGGGTAAGTCTTCTTTTACCTCCCGATTCTCTTTCTCTAGTCCTCCAAGTGCCAGTAATTTGGGTAGCCCTGAGAAGAAATAGAAGGCGAGGTCCAGTGTCTCCTCACAGGTTAGCGGAGTTTTGCTGGGGGTAGCAAAGCTGGCCTCAGTCAGATAGGGTTCAGTGTTCTTGGTGGGAACCAGTGCTTTAACTGTGGTCACGTGGGTCATATTGCTACATATTGTCCTTAACCTAGGCGGCCCTCAGCTCCTGTGGTGTGCTATAATTGTGGGAAGGCGGGACACGTTCAGAGATCTTGTCCGGAACTGCCTAAGAAGGCAGGAAGCGCACCGCAGCAGCCAACTACAGGACGAGTGTTCACCATTGCAGCTCTAGGCACTGGGTCTTCGGGAGATGTTGTTAAGGGTAAGGATGAATAGTTGGTTCTATAACCCTATGAGATATGTTGTAATCTCCTTGTAATCTGGACATCTGCTTGATTGAATGGATGTGTGGTGTTGTTTTGTTTGGTCATCAGGTTCTTTCATTGTGGCTGGCCAGATGGCCAAAGTGTTGATGACTCAGGGAGTTCTTTCTCCTTTATCTCTGAGTCTTTTGCAGCGGAGTTGGGAGAGAGACCAGCTCGACTGGCCTTTCATCTCAGAGAGGTGATGCTGCTGGGGAAGCACAGTTTGGCATGGAGGTATCTGCGGTCTGTCGACTTGACGTTGAATGGCAGAGAGTTCGACGCCAGCTTGATCATGATGGACATGCAGGAGTACGATGTGATACTCGGCATGGATTGGTTGGCATAGCAGTCCGCTTTGATCGACTGTGCTCAGAGGAGAGTTTATTTTGGGTCTCCTGAGGATGAGTCTTTTTTTGTGCAAGGTGGGTGTCAAGGTGAGCCTAAGCTTGTCATTTTAGCTATGAAGGATTACAAGTCTTTTGTCTGGGGTTGCGTGGGGTATCTAGCTAGTATAGTTACCTCCATTTCTCCTGAGTTGGGTGTTCACAACATCTCTGTGGTGTGTGAATATCCCGACGTTTTCCCTGACGATTTGCCTGGTATGCCACCTCACAGGGAAGTAGAGTTCTCGATCGATTTGATCCCTGGTTCTGGTGCTGTGTCGAAGCCTCCTTA
>JAMKQA010070445.1:0-13845 GCA_024699735.1 Posidonia australis | reverse complement strand
ATGAATCATGCATGCATCCTTGCATCGATTTTTTACCTTTTTTTGTGTTTTTTTTTTGTTTTCCTTGTCTTTCCGTTAAAAGACTAGGTGGCGACTCCATTCTTTTTCCTTTCTTCTCTTTTCCTTGCGCATTTCGCCAGTCGAGGCATGGCTGTGATCCGCCTTCTCCCTTGTGGGTCGGCATGGTCACAGATGCTATTTCTGTTCTGACGACTCCATCTCGGGGTTCGTCGGTCCACCGAAGAAGAGGCATCACATTATTCTGTGAAGGATAGACTCTAAGATTCTTTTTAAATGACCGTAGTTGGTATGTTTTGCTTCAAGTTATTCTCTGGTTAACTTGGAAAGAATCCTTTTACTTATTCTATTTGGAATGCTTTTACCATTGTTCCATTGTATCCTGCTATTCTCTCAATAGCAGATTTGTTCTATATTCCTCCTATGTTAAAATTTGAAATTTCATTAAAAGGTTCTCATACTTTTGTCCAAATTTTACTTTGGTCTGTTTGGAAGGAAAGAAATAATAAAATTTTTAGAGGACTTCTTAAAAATTCCAGTATGATTATTAATGATATAATCTCCTTGACTCACTGTTGGATAGAGTGTTTGGGTACAGTATTCGAAAAAAATGAGGTTCTATATTCAATTTCGTCTTTCCAGCAGAACAAAGACATGGAGCTTGACCCTATGGCTCCAAATAATGACCAGCAGGATTAGGAAAGAAATGTTTCAACTCCTGCTCTCTTGGAGGACAATCCCATGTAATGACTAACATTCTGTTGGTCGTAGTAATTTTCCTTATTTCTAAGCTACATTCCTTCTTACTGCCTTTGGACATCTTGTTTATATTTGCTGGAACTAAAGTTCCGTGGATCTGTAATATTTTCTTAGCACAAAATACTTTATGCTTGTCTGTATTGGCTTACTTGATAATAGAATACCGTTTACAAAAAAAAAAAACAATATATATTTCTTTTCATTCTCCTTTCTAGTGTTTGTTTTTTATTCTACTGTTACCATTGAGTTCTTATCTTTCTGAAAAAAATTCTTTAAGAAAGGAATATTAAGAAAAGATGGGAAAGAATACGTGAGTTATGTTTAAAGAAAGGAAAGTCCCAATGGTAACTAAATACTAGGTAAAGTAGGGGTTATTTGAGAATAAGATTTGAGGATAAATTCACATCTTTTAAAAAACTAAAAGTGTTAGCTACAAAACTGACAACAACAAAGGCATTTAAAATTAGTATGAAACCTCAAGGGAGTGCCACAATAAGTGCAAACACCAGGTTTTTCCTTTTTGTTATTGAGGCAAACATTCATGGTTTTTATCGAACTAGTCCTTTTTATGCCTTCTGTTACTGTCTTGAGGAAGAGTTGGATTGTTTTTTTTTTTTTTTTTTTTTGTTTTGCCTTTTGTTACTTTGAAAATAACATTGCAATGGACCTTGGTGTAAAATTCTAATTTGAATCAGCTCTCAAAGTAAAATATATTTGGAATTTACTGAAGAACTAAGATGGACTTTGGTGTAAAGTTCTGAAAGCTAATTGTTTCGCTCCCGGACCTTGTAATGGTTTCCTAAACACGTGTATTAGGAACTTCTCACCGTTTTGGAGACAAGTGCAGAAGGTTTTCCCTTTGATAAATGCAGGTTGTTAATTCACAATTGACAACGACTCTTCCATCTCCTTTTTGGAATTACATTTGAAAGGAAGAATGACCTTTAAAGTTCCTTTACACAAACCCGTTTCACTTAGCTAAGAACCAGGGCATTACCACAGAAAAGACGCTAAATGTTCAGGTAGGAAGAACCCAAGACCTTCCAAGTGTCGCCCTCAACATTTCCCTGTCCAACCTCCCCAGATTGGTGGGAATTCTGCAATGAAGAGCTGCTACGTTAATGTTTTGAAGGCTTCGGCACCACTTGAGGTGAAGGTTTTTGGCTGGTCATTGATGCACCACATAGTTCTAGCCAAAGAAAATCTGCTGAAGAGAGGGTGGAATGGTAACGAATCTGCTCCTTCTGTGGTACTCATATGGAAGATAGCTTGCACCTCTTCTCGCAGTTTCATGTCTTTTTTTTATAACAAACCGTAAATTTTTAAGGATAGATCTCAATAGAGGACTCTCATAGTCTGTTTTAATGGAGATCAACTTTTCTCATTGATTAACTGTAATTCATCATGAACGTAAAGTACTTCCCGGATGCTGCTGGAAAGGCCTCCAACTTTGCATCGACCATCCAATCTCAAACTCTTGGCCAGCAGTTGGATGAGGCTGACGCCAATGCCATTGCCGAACTAGAAGTTCCACTCCTCCTAGTCAACTACCCCATGGTAGTTAATTTGTTTACCAGATTGTTGGGACGTTTAGTTGTTTTGGTCGGGACAGTATTGTAACACCCACAACTCTCTCTGTTTCTCGTCATTTTTATGCCTTCATCTATGAATTAGACTGTTTTCAAATAATATCGTCTGCCTCCTATCAAGTCCAGATGGAAGTATAAAACTAAGATAATGCTAGTCGTCAACGAATAACATTCGTAACCATAACAATACAATTACCAGCGAGACATGTCAATAACCAATATCCTTTGAATAAGGACTAATCTGCAAGAGAACTGAGAAGGGAACAAAACTCCTTCCTGAGAAGTATCAAATAAAAAACAAATGGAACAAACCGACCAAAGCAATAATGAATCGGATAAAACTAACTCAGAAGCTCAATGGAGAGAGAACACAAGGTACGATTACAAATTGTCAGCAATGGAGTCGTGGTAATCCGACCTTGATACCTGAGAATTAGCCAAATCACACTACTTTTTTTTACGATACAAGAAATTTCTGATAAGAGACACTGTATTAGGAAGCTTGCACGACAATCAAGTGCTTTTTTGCTCAATTAAATATGTACTTAAAACGCTAATAATGCACACCAGCATTGGGTGTATCCACGTTATCAAACAGTCTCCCACATTGAATTACGAAACTTGAAAATCAAATTCTATTTTTGCCAATTCCAGAAGTACTTCAAGCACCACATAGATGCATGGCAGCATTGGGTATATCCACCATATCAATAGCTATTTCTTTTTGTACAGGAAAGTCTACAATAATTAGATAGTAGTAGTTCATATAACTTAACTAATGTGCATTTAGTTCTAGCAATTACTTATTTACACAATTTGACATCCTTTGTAGCAATATGTGCATAACAGACATTGAAACACATGATCATACCCATAGCTTAGCTGATGTTGCGAGGATCAGAAAGTGTTACAACGGTTGGAGCAGGAGAAGTGACAGCTGTGATCTGAACACGCAAAACATCATGCACTGCTCCTCGATTCAACATGGAACGGATCATTTCTTCCTTTGGTGCAGTGAGCTCACTAAGTGAAACTTTGCGCGACAAGCGTTCATCAGGTAGTCGGAAGCCGAAGAACCATCTGCCCAGCCTGAATGAAAAAACAGAAATTTCTCGTGTGGACACTTGGCACGAATGAAGGGCTTTGTTGACATCATCAGCCTTCCATTGTCACCAGAATGCCATGAGAAAGAGAAGTATCAATATAATAAGAAACATAGGATAGCAACAACAGAAAGTTCCACTTGTACTAGAGAAAAATCACATGGTGCTCAGATAGCAAGAGCAGCTAATGAAAGTGCCCACAGGAAAATAAGGTCAAATGAATAAATATCATGCAACTCGTAGATGGCAAGAAATATCAGTCAGCAAAAAGCAACAGGAGAAGAGCTGCAACGGTGTTGGGCCTGTATGAGTAGACTGTAGCATCTAATTGAACAATAAGCCTCAGTGGCCATCCGTTACTTGGCAATGCAGGCTTCTCTTTTGCCATTTTTTTATACTCTACCACCGTCAATTTGCTTACAGATTTACTTGAACAAGGATGTGGACATCAAGTGTCCAAACATCTTGAAATGTTTGCAACTGTAATTAAAAGAACAAAAGGACAGGACATTGCAATATAAACTAGGACTTGCAAAGATAATTCCCAGAAAATTCATAACTCTAGAAGAGAAGGATAATATCTAATTTCACATTTAATACTTTTTATGAAACTATACACCATGCTAAAAACAGGAGCAAACTGAACTATGCAAAATGACTCTGCATGACCATAGCAACTTGACTATTTCAAAGCAAACTCCCACTAGAGCACCATGGATCACCACAGCCTGTAAAATGATAAAGGGAAGTATCCTCTCATATGTAGTCTGTGTAAAGCAAATTATTTAAGGGAGAAATGTCTAGATAACACTCCTTAAAAGTAAAGACACTAATGGGGAATACAGAAGCATAAGTATACAGAAAAAAATCCAAAATAGACTACTATTAAGAATGCTATAGAGAAGCAGAATGTAACTTCTCATGTTGAGTTATAAATACCTTAGTTTTGTAAAAAACAAAGGTATTTATCATGAACAGAACTGTGTCACACATTCTTGTTAAAGGTTTATGCCTCAAGGCACCTCAATCATGCAATGATACAAGATATCAGCCTCACATAAGATATATTTGAGTGATAAAAAGACCACGAAGTTTCGACCTTAGACTTGGGCATCTAAACCCTTCTCCATTTTTTTCATTTGCTGCAAATGTCTGTTCTATTATCTTGTTGTGGCAAAGCTTGTAACAATTTTTTTATTTGTAAAATGCAAGTGTTCTACTGCTTTCTTGTTACTTATTCATAAAATTTAAACAAAGGTTTTTGTTAATACTTTATAACATATATGCAGTTGTTTCACTATAGAGATGGGACAACTTCTCTTTGTTTTTTAATTACTATGAGGTTTTCAACAAATCAAAATAGAATCCCTTGCCAAAACTGCAAAAAAAAGAGGAGAATCCTTTGCAGAAGTTAAGGCAGAACTATATATATATATATATATATAGTTCTCAAATACAGCAGATCTAACATCTACAAGTGATAAATGAAATCTCGAAAAATATGAAAGACTCTAAGAAAGAATCGTATAAAGAGGGTTTCCTTACCGGAACTCCGAGATTAAACATTGAATAATGCAATCCGATCAGGTTTAGTAACACATTGTTCTTCACATTGAAGAGAAATAGCTTGACATCTTCAAAACCCAGTTCTATAGAAGCCAAGTCTTCAACTGCTCTCAAGTAATCACCAATCTCAAGTGAATCATTCTGAGTGTACTGTTCCACAAAACGAATCACAGTGGAAACACCATCTGCAATCTTCTTGTGTCGCCTGATATAATTTTTCTTCCATCCCTGAGAGGACGGAAGCACAAGCTATTGAGTATTGTGGTCTTCACTCTGCTTTATACAATTAGTTTTATTGCATCACATTGCATAATGTAATATTCTCTAACATAACGAGGTTGAATGCATTTTGATGTGACATGCTCCTTTCTTTGTAAGGAGTGATGGAAATGAATACAAATAATGACAACATAAACTGATATGGTTAACGTAATACTTCAAACATAGAAGTATATTTCTTGTTTCTTTTATTTCAGATTTATCAAAAAATTCAAGGAAAAATAAAATGATAAGGAAATAAACATTGCTTTTATTGTGGTGCTCATGTTAAACAATGTTTCCTCCTCTTGAAAAGAAAAACAGGATTTAGTTTTCTTCTCCATAAAAAATGCATGACCATACAGTAGAGAAACTTCAGAAGTACCGTGAAAGGACTGCTAACAGCTGTCTGGATCAATCAAACTCTGAGTGTGGCATTGTAAGAGTTCCTTGCAGTTATTTCAAGAGGTTGAGGTAAGACATGTTGTTTAATAACCTACGTATCCCAGAAAATTCTCACCCCTAGGCCCTAGGTTCTTATAATGCTAGCTGAAAAAAAAACTTTGGTATCCCACTCCTCTACAAAGAAAGAACAGAGACCAAGAAAGTGAACCAAGATATTACAAGAAAGTTAGCATGCAAAAGGGGGCCTTAGACACAGCAAATCCCAAAAAAGAGCAATTCTGGTGTTCCACCACAAAAACGTAAGGATCAAATACCAGTATGCCACTAAGCTTATTGTAGTCAACAAACACCAAACCTACAATGCTGTGATGATTTCATTTTCATGTAACTAAAGCAAGTCCAAGCCACGAGATTTAAAAAAAACTGGAGAATGGATACTTGCTGGATATCAACTTTCCTGTAAATTATTAACAGTATTTGTGATTATTAATAAAGCATTGTTGGAATAGGAAAGTCACTAAAAAAATTTCACCACCGCTTTACCAGGTAAACAGACATCATTTACAAGAACTACCCAATTACACAACATCAATTCAGACACAAGAGAAAACTACACCTACCTGAATGGGAGGCAAGCGATACGAGCTAGGGCTAGCAGTACTCACAAGAGGACACGATTCCTCGGTGAAAATGGAATCCAACAGAGAAACATCCACAGAAGGCCATCTCTTCTTCAAGAGATTAACCCAGATGCAATCCGAAGTGCAAACTTTTGAAGTGGCACGATCCTATTCTTGTAAGGAGTGATGAAACGAACAAAAACAGTGATGATGTAAACTGACATGGTCAATGCAAAACTTGAGCAGAAAAAAAATATTTCCTAGTTCTTTTCTTCAGATTTCATATAAAATACAAAACATGAGTAACATGAAGAGAGAAACAACCACTCTTGTTAAACAAAGTTTCCTCCAATTGGCAACAGCAGTAGTATCTACTGTTTGCTCCCCATCAATAGAACTTCAAGAGTACCACGAAAGGTCTACTAACAACTGTCTCGCTCCATGAAAGTCTTCATTAGTTGGAGATTGTACGAGTTCTTTTCAAACATTCTCCGGCTTAAGGTAAGACAAGTTGTTTTTAAGCAAAGTATTCCAGAAAGTTTTCACCCAGGGTTCTTCTCCTTATGGTATTAGAGACAGAGAAGCTGAACCACCACAGGGAACCCAAAGGAGCAGTTTTTCAACTTCGAGTGCCACCACAAAAAACATAAATACTGCAGCCAAGCACCAACCATGTGATGGTTTCATGTCGATCAGCACTTCAAGTCCAATTTAAAAAAAAATTAAAAAAAGGAAAAATAAATAAAGAAAAACCTCTAGAGATTAAAATTAAATAACTTCCATCACACATCAACCTATAAAAGACCTAGCTTTAAGCGGACCTGAGCAGCAGCAGCAGCAGCAGCAGTGGTGGTGGTAGCAGTAGTATCGACCGAAGGCCATCGGCACTTGAAGTGACTGAGCCAGAGGGAGTCGGAGGCGCAGGTTTCCCGCAGGTAGCGGGAGCAGGCCCCCAACGAGCAAAGCTCCGACACCTGAACAGCAACAAAAAACAATGCATCGGTACGTACGAGCACAAGAAGAGGAGGAGGAGGAGGAGTGGGAGGGGGTACGTTGAGGAGGGAGACGATTCGGACGAGGACGTCGTCGGGGAGGGAAGAAGGAGTGAACAGCCGGTCCCAATCGGAAGAAGAAGCCATGGGTGGAGGCCGTTCTCTTCTTATTTCGTGTGTGTTTTGTCTGACAGTTCCTGACAAGTAAGAGGAGTATGGGGGTGGTGTGTAGGGGGTGAGGCAACTGGGGAAGTTGACCTCTTTGGGTAGGGGAGTGTGTACGGTTGGATTAGGTGATTGGACAGCAGGGATGGAAATGTAATGTGATTTGGTGTGGGGAGAGAGAGGATTTAACACGTAAAATTAAAAGAGAAATGCGCCGTTGCCGGGGATCGAACCCGGGTCGCCCGCGTGACAGGCGGGAATACTTACCACTATACTACAACGACTTTCGTGTTCCTTATTATTTCTTATATACTATTTTGAAATTCAATGTTATTGCTGGGCTATCCCATTGTGTAAGGAATCCTTTCATAAAATATATGATTTTAAGGAAATCATAATATCATATACGTTTTGGCGTATCCTAAAACTATTTTACGAATTATATAAGCTTCCATCAAAACGTCTTCAATCTCCATGTCGGCTTAACTTAAAACTTTGCTTTCTCATTTTTAATTAGAAAAAGTTACGTATTCACAAGTAGGAATAGATGGGACCGCAAGAGGCAAATAGAAATAGATTGTTATAGTCCATTACCAATTAAATGACATTCTGGAATACCCCTTTAATGTAAATAGATAATAGATTATTACAGTCTAGATGGAACTCCTGATCTTTCAGACATGAAACTCGTTCAAATCTCAACAGTAAAACATGTTTTATTCTAATGTACTGTAATTCATGTTACTTGACAGGTTTGATGTTCTTCTTTGAAAGGCGTATTCTCTACAAGGACCTCTGATCTAGACCAATAAAAGAAACATTTCTTACTAGGTTCCTACTGCTGCTGACAAAAGGCAATCAAACATCATAGATTTGTGATAAATTTTAATGATTTTCTTTATCTTGCAATCTCTAAGCTTTTGCAGATTCAGGTCATAGGCAATTGATTAAATTGTTAAACTAATCGATACAACCAATCTTTGAGCTGTGACTTCTCTTAAACGCTGTGTTCAAGGTAAACAATCACTTGTCAACACGTGTTTCCAGCTAGTTTTCGCAAATCATGACAATGATCTCATTCTTATTTAATTGTTTGTGAGTAGATGATTCGTTCAATACAAGAATATTTGCTTCCTCACATGCACAAACCTCTTAAATAAATACCATATCTTCGACGCTGGTAACAATTCCATGGTTCTTGAAGAGTCTGCTACAATAACATGTTCTTCCTCTCCTACGTATACGCACGTATGTACATCATATACCATTCGGTACCATCTGCATCCTTGGAAACACGTTCTATATAATTTAAAAATAAATCAAGAATTCCACAGACATTCTCCGAAAAGAGAGTAAGAAAATTAGAAATGTTTGAGCAAACGCCAGCGTAATTCTGTTTTCTGTTTTTAAATTTGAAATGTTTTAATAACGGCAGTTGTTTCTTTTGTGAAATTTATTCCTTTTAAATTTAAATTTATTATCTCTCCTAGATTTAATGAGAAATAAACTCATCTTTCTCTACATATGAGATATCATATTAAACATAGATTTGTGTGGAAAAGTTTCTTCTGTAGTACGTAAAACTGCATCTTCTTGGAAGACGAAAAAGAAGTGATTGTATGACTTCTCAGAAGACGATAAGGAAATTTTTATTTTTTGTAAACGGTAAACTAGTATTAATATTACTCATGGTTATGTAAACCACCATCAAAAGCTAAGATCTGTCCAAAATTACATGTCTCCTGGAATCATAAGTTCCAAACAAAATAAAAGCTAATTTCCATTTGGCTAAACATAAAGTTTCATAAAGTTCAACAAAAAAATACATGCAGTACATTTGGAATAACAAAATATTAATCACTGCATGAGTTGCTCTTCAGTAAGAACAGGTATGCTCTGAGATTGCTCAGCCACTGTTAAGGAGTTTTGTGAAGTTGATTGTTCTTGTTCCAAATCCCAATATTGTTATATGGTAGACATTGTGTGGAGGATCTCTTCTTTTTCGAATCCTGTACCCAGATTTGTTATCCAACAATGCATAAGAGAAATAGTATCATTGATAATCAAGCTAAAAAGTTTTCTTGTTCCTCTAAAAATTCTATTGTTTCTTACATTCCATATAGACTAGAATAAGACTTGAATTAAAGTACATCATCCATGTATAGGACAATAAGAAAGTTGGTTGTGTGCTTCTAGAGAATCGAAGTTTGAATCTATTATTTGTCTACACAGAGTAGACAAGGAAGTATTTTAGTAATGGTTCTTTTGTAGTCGATTGTGAGTATATTCATCGCGACTATTCCTCATTGGTACTTAAGAACGATTCAACTACAACGCATTGCACTGTGAAGGTTGAACAACACTTTAAGTGTTGGTGTTTAATAACAATATAGTGGAGTACATAGATGGTGTTATAAAGCAAAAAGGTTTTTTGTCATATATGAGTACAATATCTCCATATTTTCTTAAAAAAAAATTATTTCTACGTAGATTCTATTTTACATATTATTTACGTTTCCATTATAATTAATCGTATTAATCTATGCTCGGTGATAACAATCTTAAAGTGTTATTGCGTTATTGCTTAAACCACTAGATCAAGAAAAGCAATAGCATGAGGATGTTAAGGTAAAACATTGTCAAATTTGAGAAGTTTAATTGACTCATTTATAATATATGGAGACATATGTTAATGTTTGTGCTTAAGAACATACGTGTGGGAGAAATCCCGTTTCTGGTAAATTGTCATGACACTGATATCATGTCATAATTCTCGAGAATAGAATTGTACATTTATGCTCCAGGATAGAGATCATGATCATATATATATATATATATATATAGGCAAATTATCATATGAAGCTCGACCTCACTTTTGTATGGTAAGGTCCTTCATTTCCTACTGTACATTTAGTATCTTACGGTGTAGATTTAAAGGTGTTTTAAAATATGTTTAATTGCATGTATTGATGACTCAGCAATACTTTTTTCGTTGTCTAAGTTAGTGGTCTTGGTTTTGATGAAGAAAGACTACTTCTCTTTTACATGTCTAATACTTTTTTTGTAGCCCAAGTTAGTGACCTTAGTTTTAACGAAGACTGTTTCTTTTTCACATGGGCAATTATTGTGAATGTTATAATGTGGACATTTATTGTTAACATTTAATAACAACATAATAACTACTAAGTTAGTTAATGTTGACATGTTAACATTAAATGTGAACATTTATACCATTTTGAAACATGGGTTGTCATGTAAGTAGTCTCACCAACATACTTACAAAAATATCAATGATAATAGTGAAGGTGATAAATATCTATGACTCACATGACAACATTATAACTATACTAAATTGAAATCTAATTATAGGCATTGCTAATAAAGTTGAAACTTATGATCTTACAATAATTTTTTTTTACTAATCATTTTCCATGTTCCAATAGAAATCTCAATTGTTTTTTATTCGTGACATTTTTGTTTTTTAATTTTAATTTTAGTTTCAACTTCACACTTCTTTGTTTTTTTAGTGTTATTTTTTTTTCTTATTTTAGTTTTTGGTTTACTACTTTTCCCTATTTTAGTTTTAGTGTTATTGCGCTTTGCTGTTTTAGTTTTAGTATTTGAGATTTGTGGATATGGTTTTACGATGATGGTGAAGAAAATGGCGGTAGAGCGGAACAGACGGCGGTGAGTCATAGAGGTGATGGAGAGAATGGCGAGGCAGAGTAGATAACAACTTTGCAAACTCTCCATCTTCTTCATTTACTTTGGCTGTGATTGTAAAGTTGATATCAATTTCAGCCAAGGCCTTCAATAATCCTTAGAACATAGCAAACAGATGAGCAGATGTACCACCAATTACCCAAAATTATTCATTTCTCCTCCAATCTTCAATGCCAACTCCACTCCAAATCCTACCATGACCACACTTCACAGATTGGCATTAAGCACTAGACACTCGAAAAACATGAATCTCAAAAAAACCTAAGAGTTACCTTCTCGAGGACAACGTCGAGGGAGGATGGCCAACAGAGGTGTCCAGACAAGACGTAGAGGGTGGTGCTACCTTTGAGTCCGCTACATTAGTGTTGCTCTTCCTAACTTTTATACCACAATCACCAAAATACCAAGAGACACTACAACATTTTATAAGAGGAGGAGAAGTAGAAAAGAAACCGTAGTGGAATGAATTTGGGATAGGCTGAGACGATAGGAGGAGGAGAGTGCATTGTTTCTGTTCCTCTTACCGAAGTTTCTACTTTCGTCGTCGTCGGTGTAGGGGTTCCATCTCGGTTTGTGGTGCTCGACGGTGGTGGGGACGTTGGAGGTAAGGAGGCTATTGAGGGGGGTGGGGCAGTCCATCTTGCAGGCATCGGCGAAGCAAGGGGACGCCGGAGATGTGGTCACGGACGGAGGAGGAGAGGGTTGGAATTGAGGAGATAGAGATAGAGGAGGAGTTTTGAGTTTTGATGTTTTTTCATCTAGATTCACTTTTTGTTGTTTTGCATGAAACGAAATTAATGAGAAACACTTCACGAGGTTTTGAAAATTGTTCATACTTATTAACTTATCTTTGTTGATTTCAAAGGATTTTTTTTAAACAATTAAGATGTAAACAAGAGATTCAAGATCAATGGTTAGAATTATGGGCCTCATATACAAAAATGAGGCCAAACCTCTCTAGATAATGACTCTCTCTCTCTCTCTCTCTATCTATATATATATATATATATATATCAACCTCCCTCAATCTATCCCTTTACATTGAAATAATCCTCACCATTCATTCCAAAATCACTTTTGATAGGAACACAAAAATCATCAACACAAATCACCACCTATTATTTCTTTTTTTCAATATTAACGTCAAAAAATCAAATATTTTCATTACACGATTCTCACTACAACCTAATAAACTTTAAACCCCTATCTCTCCTCTACTCTTCTCTTCATCTGTCTCTCTAGCGTCGACAACCCCTCCACCCCCCTCCTCGACGCAACACTACCTTTACTACCTCCTGGATCCCTTCTTCCACCATCACCTCCTTGAGCACCCATGCCTTGTCTCGGACTCCACCCTCGTAGACGTAGTCTTCTTCCTTTATTACGTGTTCACCCAATCGAGAATTCTCCCCTTCCCCCTAGGACGCAACGCCACCTCTGCTTCCTCCTTGATCCCTTCTTCCACCACCACCTCCACAAGAACTCGTCCCTCAATGCACAGACACACGACCTCCAACTAGGGCAGGTCATGTTGGAAATGTACAAATTACAGATTATATTTTGATGATAACAAATTATATATTCAATTACCTTAAATTATTATTTGAGTAATGTATAGCATGGAAATCAAGGAAGACATCTTATAATGATGTGCATACAGATATACTTGAAGAAAAACAAAACAAGCAATCAAAAAAGAAGAAATCATGGAAATCTTCTGAAGAGTTGAAAAGGTATTCAAGATTCAAGGAAGAAATTAGCAAGTTTTGTTATAAACAATTGATGTAATTTTTTTTTCTATTTTTATTGTAATAATTTGGATATGTAATGATCTTCCAACATAGGTTGAAAACCTAGAAAAATAGGCACACCTGTAAACCAAGTAAGATGACATCAAAAAAATCTTGCATTTTAGATTCAGGATTGCACTTGACATACTGAACAGTTTCAGTATACCGAAATTAGGAGTTCATAGGATTGATTTGAACCTAAGTAGAACTTTAGATAATTCATTTTAGGTTCAAGGTTGATTTCGAATCTACCGAATAGGGTCGGTATACCGAATTCTAGAGGAGCAAACAGATGTTTACAATCAAGACCTTGTTTGGCACACCAAAGTATTTCAGAATGCAGAATTGGTTGACCATTGTAGGTAGTTGAAGAGTTTCGTTTAACCAATGATTTTCGGTATGCCAAATTAGTAACCGTTTATATCCATTAGAGAGAAACCAATTAAGGTGATTAACACATGCTTAATTTGGTTTAAGCTTATAAATAGAGCACCAATTAGTCCATGACAAACATAGAAACTTATTGTTAAGCGCCACTCTCATAATTTGATTGCATTCTAGCTTAAGTGCCCAAATCCTATTTAAGTTGAGTTCCAAGTTCATCTCCTTAGTGCCAAAAAAGTAATGTGTGAGCCACACTTCCACATACTCATTAGATTAGCTGATTGGGAGATTAGTATACTTGGATTGTAAGAGTTCATGTATAAAAGCTTCAAGGTGTAATTCTTCTCTGATAGAGAAAAGAGTCCACGGATTAACAAGGCATACATCGTAAAGTAAGTAATTGGTTAAATTTAAGGGAACTCTCAAGGAGATCTCGAGGAGTGGACTAGGCCAGGGTTGGTCGAACCACTATA